>JAAMPD010000908.1:33700-63428 GCA_025266255.1 Trissolcus basalis
TTTTTCATAAAATCTTATATTGATAATATATGAACGATATATTGACAATATGTTGATAATATATTGACCATATATTTTTTAATATTTTTCATATATGGACTGTATATTGGCAATATATTAGCAATTTTCTAAAACAATCAATATATTGTTCATATATTGTCAATACATTGAAAATACATTGACAATATATGGATGATATATTGTCAATATATGGTCAATATATGATTTTTCAAATAATATATTGTCAATATATGTTTTGTGTATGGACAATATATGATCCTTTTCACTAGGGATATATATATTGAATTTTTGAAAAAATATTAAAATGGAGATTGGAAAAATATTGAACAAAAAAGTTGTAAACATGTTAATTGTAATTGACGATGTCGATTTGCGACAATTACTTTTGGACAAAAAAACCGAATCGGTGAGTTTTCATTCTCATTGACCTGTCATTGCTGATAGTCATGATTTACATCAGTTTAATTACTCGGCTCGTCAGGTTGAAGCGATCATGCATTATCAATGCTGCCGTGCAGGAGCAAAACTGGCACGTGTCAGTTCACGATATCGATTTCGTTGTCGCACGAGAATTCGGGACAAATTTTGCGTCCTCCCAACTCTTTCGCTAATTGCAAAAAAAAACGAACTTTTCCATCCTAACATTGAAACTTTTAAACAAAATTCATTTCTTATTCCAAAAAGTGACAAAAATTTGAATAGAAAAAAAAAGAAATTGCAAATTATAAAGTAATAGGAAGTATTCAAAAAATAACAATGATACAAACGTTATTTTCAAATTATAAATTTTCATTGGTTTTGCGAATTTGTAAAAACAAAAATTTTGGCTTGGAAAAAAAAGAAACAAAAAAGAACAAGATTTATCGCCTGACGTAATAAGAATAACAATCGATTGTCCGCGTGAGAATAATAATAACCATCAAAAGTGCATGCAGAACGGCGCTTACAAGAATTATGTCATTTTGAAATCAGGTCTCGGAAGTGAAAGTCCTCGTTTTCATTCAGTGCTTGAGCGTCGGGGGTTATCACGAACCCTGCATCTAAAAAGGTATTCGAAACACGAATCCGCAACTAAAACTCGCACTCTTGTCCTTAAAAGTCATTAAATCGCCGGTTACGTACGTCGCATTCCCATATTTTAGTCATTAAAACATTTTTCCAAGAATTTCTCATCAATGTCAAGTTTATGTTAATTAACTCTACGGAATAGTCATTGTTTCCATCGTTTTTGATTCGAAAAATAATAAATATAAAAATAAAAAGAACTATCATGTATAAAGTAAATACAATATAAATGTAAAAAATGGAACTGATGAAAAAAAACTTTTATTTAAATGTTTTTCTCTCGAAGCCCGCAATTTGTAGTTTTATTTGTTTATCGATCGCGATAATTTTCATTTCATCTGAAAAATGTTTATTTTCCATCCTTGACCCTAATGTCAGTAACTCACCTCTTCTGTTCGTCTGACTTCCTTCGTGTCGTTGATTTCCTTTTCGTAGACCTTCTCAAACGAAGTAAAGCTCGAGGATTGTTGCACGGCATATGACTCGATGACCTCCGACGTGATATTAACATCATAAAAGTCATTAACCTTTTTTCCCGTCGGTTTTGTAACCGTGCCATTTTCTGCTGGCTTAAAAGATTTTAAATCGTCTACTGGTTTCGCGCCATTTTCCACCGGGCTTTTTGTTGGGGTTGGCTGACTGAATCTGGGGAATTTCGAGTCCGGCGACTCGAGTTGGAAACTTTTTTCCACCAAATAAGTCGATTTTGTAGTTTCAGTTTCTGGTTTGATTCCGTTTCTGTCAGCTGGTTTTCTTTCTGGTTTCTTTTCCGGTTTCTTTTCTGTTACAAAGGTACCGTCCCAAGTGGAAGATCCCAATTTCGAAATCGAAACAGATTCTGTTTTGATCTCGGTAGTTTGTCTAGGGGTTTTTGGTCCTTCAGGTTTCTGGTCTTTTGTTGGAGAATCCATCTTCAAATTTGTGATGTCCGGTTTCTTTCTGTCACAAATGTGCCGTCCCAAGTGGAAGATCCCAATTTCGAAACCGAACAGATTCTGTTTTGATATCAGTAGTTTGTCTAGAGACTTTTGGTCCCTCAGGTTTCTGGTCCTTTGTTGGAGAATCCATCCTCAAGATCGAAATGTTTTTCGAAGTCGTGTCAGTACTTGTAAAATCCCTAGAACTTGGACCAAGTCTGGGGACTTTGGTTTCATCAGTTGGTACCTTGTCCCTGACATTGGAATCCATCTTGGATATCGAGATCATCGACTCCTTCGTACTAAAATCGCTCGAAAAATCAGTATTCAGCTTCGTTTCTTCCACAATCTTCTGGTATTCACTTCTAGGAATCTCATACGTGAAGGAACCGTCCCAAGTACCGGTTTTTGAGGTAACAACAGTTTCAAAACTGCTAGTGACATTATCCACAGATGTTTTTGGGGTCTTGGGAGTGCTGGTAACTAATTTCTGGTCATATTTCTGGTCACTTTTCTGTTCCGGTTTTCTGTCGCCTGTCGTCAAAGTTTTTTCGCTAACAAATTGCGTAGTTTTCTTCAAATCCTCTGTTTTTTTTGTCTGTGGTTTTTCGTAAACGAAAGATCCATCCCATGCCGAGTCACCCATCTTGCTCGGCCTCGACTTTTCCACGACTTTGTCAGGCTTGGACTTGAAAGTCGTTGTAAACTCTACTGGTTTTCCATCTTTGACGACGACAACCTCAACTGCTGTCGCCGAATCCACCGTCTCAGATCTTTGTTTATCCACGACAAAAGTACTGTCAAAAGAAGACGACGATTCAGAAGTGATGACCAATCTATCATCTTTTTTCTGTCCATCTTTCGTCTCATTTGTTTTCTCATAGACAAAAGTTCCATCCCATGCAGAAGCGCCTGGTTTCGCAAACCTAACCTCTTTCTTGTCCGGGCTAGCTGACCTGGCCGTTGGATTTGAAGTGATGGAATGTTCCACAGTGTAAGAAGAAGAAATCAAATCCGCCTCGTTGATGATGTTGTCATCAGTGACTTCATGGATATCAAGACTACCCTTTAGCGTTCGGTTTGAAGTTTGTTTTTTCAGTTGTCTGTCCTCAATCTTCGGTCTGGACCTGGAAGACTCTTCCTCAATGATCGTTTCGGATACCGTACTAACTCTCCCGGTGTTCTTCAGGTCCGATGTCGAGCCGTACTCTACGATGTAGGAAGAAGACATGGAGACCATGTTCTGCGCTTCACTCACATCCTCCACCTCAACCGAATCATTCCGCGATTCACTCGTTCGCACCACACTCGTTGGCTTTTCGTAAACAAACTTTCCGTTCCAAGCAGATTCGCCCGGTCTGTTGCTTACCTTCTCACTCGCAAAATCTGTGACGTCACTCGATGTTATTGTTTTGATGTTCTTGCTTTGACTTTTGTCGTCGACTTTTTTCGATGAAGGAATCACCTTAGTTTCTTCGTCAACATTCTTGCTCTGACTCTTCTGGATGTTGCCGTTGTCGTCAACAAGTTGCGACGACGTCTGGACCTTCATAGTGTTTACCACCGTCTGGCCGTCCTTAATCTGACCTTGGGAAATGACTTCGCTGGTCTCGCTGCTCATGAACGTCTTTTTCGTCACTGGAAGGGTTGTTGTTTCGCACGACCTTGGTTGACTCCTCGATTCCAACTCTAAATTTTGACCTTCCCGAGTCGACCTTGAGCTACTCGAAGGTAAATATTTGTGTTTGTCGTCGTCCTTGGCGCGACCTTGGGAGGAGCCCTCGATGACTTTGATCACATTTCCCTTAGAATCGAGCACGGTCTCGCGACTTGAACTCGTGACCTCGACTGAACTGGTCCGCGTCTCGCGTTCCATCGATTTTCTGCACTCCTGAACCACACTGCTGGAAGACACCTCGACCGAAGACTTTTTCGTCCCCGTCGTATTTTTCTTTTCGCCCTTGTTAATCCCCATGGCGCAATACCGCACTTAAAAAAATTGGTGTCTCAAAATGTCCATCTGATAAAGAAAGTTATTTCGTCGCAAAAATAAATGTTTCTGGATCGAAAATGTGGGTGTACAAAAATAATGTCTCGTAACTCGTGTTCTCGTTTCGCGTTATTTCGATCGTCGCCGGTGCGCTGCCGGTCGTAAACTGGACGCCGCCGACTGGAGAACGCACAGTTCAACCGATCTCCCTACTTTTTCGTCTCGCGACGTGGGACGAGACCGCGAATGTTCACTCTCGCACTCGTTGCCATTTTCTCTCCAACTTTTTCCCGGCCATCGTAAGGGAACGAAGAGGCGAGACGAGGAAAAGTAAAAGGGGCCNCAAGGAGAATGTTCTAAGGTGGACAAATTCGTTTTGTTTTCTTCATGACTTTTGGATCTGTCGTTTTTTTTCTGGGTTGTTGATGTAAACAACATGGTCACAAACTGTTTTGGTTCTTTGCAAATTGTTTGTTTACTTGTTTGTTTGTTTGTTTTTTTTTTTCATTTCATAAAAATGTTTGTACTTTTCATTGAATAACTCATTTTTCCATATTTTCAAATACTAAAATGTATTTTTTTTAATGAAAAATATTTAAATTTCTAAAACAACAAAAATTGTAAATTAAAATTTTTTATTGTATGTACTAAGCATGTAAAAAAAATCATAACAAAAACTTTGATACTTTTATAAAGAGCATCATTGTGTTTCAATTTTAGATCTATAAGTGGCTTAAAATTCTTGCAAATATTTACACAATTTTGTATGAAAAATTTTGATCAAATTTGTCATAAAAAGTTAAGTAAATATTTAAATGATTCAAATTGTATGCATACTTTGAAAAATGTTAATAAAATTTGCGATAAAAATGTTCATACAAATTTTATGAATATTTTACAAATCTCGATTTCAGGGTTACTTCAAATTTCATTTTAATTACCATTTTATTTACACGTGTGAACATTCTTTTTCTTTCAAAACATTCTTTTCCTTCACTTCTGTTTCCGTTTGATGAGAAATTATTTTTGAATTTATTAGAAAATCATATTATCACGGTTTATTTTTCAATTTTAATCTAAAGATACAAAGTTACATGAATGTGTAACTTTGATTGTTTTCATTTCACGGCAAAATTACCTGCAGAAACAGTCATTTTATAGTAATGTTTTCGTAGTCACACACTCTCGATTGTAAAATGTATTTACACATGAAACAGTTTGCACACGAATCTCGACCAGGCACTTGTCTAACGTTCTTAATTGCTCACGAGAGATCTAAATATATACGTATAATCTCATATGAAGCACCGTCTCATCGATTCAACAATGTTTCAATTACCAAAATTACTAAAAACAAATTCGTAAATAAAAAACTTTTCTCCATTTCTCTATTTAATTTATTTATTATTTATAATTGTTTTTCAAAAAATATATTTAAAATATTATTTATGATTATCACACGGACAAAAATATATTTTGAAATATATTTTACATATATTTTTATATTTAAAATATATTTGTCTATATATAATATGTACGTAATTTATAAATTGTTTATAAAGCGGCAATAAGTTTTATAAATTAAATATAAAATTAATATAAATTATATCAAAAAAAATATATTTTACTTTATATGAAAAATATAAATTCCGCATATATTTAAACATATATTTTTGTCCGTGTGGGTATTTATATATAATATATACATCTTAATATATTATATTATATATTTATAACATTCTTTTTAAATATTTGTTTATAAAACATTATTTTGAAATGTGTAAATTTAATTGAAGTAATATAGTTTAATGTTTGTTAGTTAAGTTGTACATTTTGTAAAAGTTCAAAATTTGTTTAGTTTATGATGAAAATGGTTAAACTTGACGTTGGTATCAAATTTAATAAGGGGGAGACTGAGAAAGTTTGGTTAACGAAATGATAACGTCTTCGGCAAGTTGATTAGAACTTGATTCTAGTTTGCGAGACTAGCGTGAGATTTGCAGAGAGGAAACACTCGTGTGGTCGGGGTTACGGGATGCCCCTTCGTTACGCTCGGCAAAATTCTGTCTAACGCGGTTCGTAGCCGGCGAACCACTCGAAAGTTCAGCCTCCGAAAACCCGCGCGTAATTCAATTCCACGTCGAACTTCGGTTTCTTTGACACTTTCAATATAACAAGTGAAAAGACTTTAGAAAGCCAAAGCCCTGAAAAGATTTCTTCCACGAGATTTGTCCAATTTAATTGGAAATCTTAACAAATCGATAAACAATTTAGATCACATTTTTAAGATATCACCATTTGTTTCATAATTCAATAAATGAACTTGATTGAGAGATTCGCAAAATTAAATGTAATTTCTAATTCAATTTATTCTCTAACATTTTTTTTTTTTTCAAATTTTCAATCAATATTTTACAAATGAATTTGTTTTATTTGTTTATTTTAATTTGTATTTTTATAATAATTAATATAATAGATATAATTAATAATATATTCAATATTTCTATATTTATATTATCAATTATGATTATATAATTTAAAATTTATCAAATTAAATTATAATTATTTATTTATTAATATATTATTCACGAATCAAAATATATTAGTTTTTATATGAGTTTTTTTGTTATTATTTTAAATCAAAAAGTTAAATTTTATTGATAATTTTTACGTTCTGAAAATCGTTCAATCTGTAAACACCTCGATCAGAAAATAACATATGACGCGAACCTACATATCAATGAATATTAACTGAATATAAATCACAGATATTTATTAATAATGTGCACCAGGCCGCGAGACTTTAATGAAGGTCAGTATGTAGACTGAAATCTTTCAAGAGGATTTCTTTGAAGGAACGCGAGAAGAGCTTTTCTTTTTATTTTCTAACGCGATCTCATGAATATTCGTTTTCATATTTTATCTCCGCAGTCTGTAAAACAAAACGATGATTTTATTCCCAGATAAACACTTCTTTCGTGAGGCGCGATAAAACGAATGCAATAACTTTTTTCTTTTTCTTTCCTTCTTTTATTTTTTGACGAAATATGTTTTATCACACTGGGATATAAAAATAAAATTTTTAAACTGGTTCTAGATCTTCGAGTTTCCGCATACCAAACATTTGGAATGCTGATTTCCTATTTTGTCATCTTTCCTCCTTTTTTGTGCCACTCATTGATTTTTTTTTATTTTACGTCATGTTTGAAAGGAATAACATAAGGTACAACATAGTACGCAGTTTTCAAATGTTTCCAGAGCTTTTCCTACTGTCTGAACGTTCACTGAAAAAAAAAAAAAAAAAATTTCACTGATATCAAGTATATGATATACTTGAAAAAATTTACTTGAATTAAGTATATTTCACTCGAATCAAGTATATTTTACTTTTTTAAACTTTTCTTAGATTGAATCAAACGAATTTTACTTCAATCAAGAATATATATTCTCGAATATATGTGAGAATATTTTCTACTCCATTCAAGTTAAATATACTTGATTCAGAGTAGCATTTTTTTCAGTGTTCGGTACATGTGCGAATGTAAAAATATAATGTACAAATGAAAAATGAAATGAAACGTGTTGAAGTAAAAAGAAAAGTTGAAGAGCGGTGAAAAAAAAACATGTTAAAGAGGGATAACAAATTGAAAAGCAATGTCGTGAGCGAAGTTTTAAAAATACAATCTCACGAGCCAGGTGACTAATTGGATCGTCGAAAATATATCGAATTGCGCGTACCGGTGACTGTACGGCTCTCGCGTGGTGAGAAAAGGCGTCTCCGGGTCAGCGCGTGGGCCGCGCTACTCCCGTGCCGTATTAGGCGAACTCAGTGGGCCGCGTGGGCGGACCGGATCGCTCTGCGTCACCCGATCAATGGGACTTATTCATACACAAGTGATCAGAACTCGACAGCTATCGAATTCACTAAACGTCGGTGATGTCTAATAACCATTCTATTATCACGCAATCGTTTGATCCAATGACTCCAAATTTATCTTCGAATTTCAATTCATTCAACGGTTCTTTACTACATTAATTCTTATTTTGTAAATGGGTTCATTCATTTTGAACTGGATCACTAAAATATTTAATGAAATAATCAAACGGTTGTTATTTTAATCATTTTATGGAGGATGAATTATTTCAAATTCTAAAAAAAATGTAAAAGAGAGAAAGAAATTCATTTCGATCAGAGTAATATAAGTTGTGATCCATAGATCACTAATCTATGATCTGGAATGATCTATAGATCATTTTCCACTTTTGTAATTAAAAGTAAATAATAATTTGATAATATGGAAGTATACTTGGAAACGTGTTAAAAGTAACCATGTTGTAATATGTAAAATGATCGATATTATTTCTTGATCTATGGGTTTATTGTCTGTGATCTAGAATCATTTACAAGTCATTGGTCTAATATTGAAAAATATTTGAATCATTTTTGTATTTTGGTATAGTTGAAGCAACGTTTCAAATAGTAATTTTATAATATAATTTATAACTTTATACTATATGTTCAAAGATCTATGAATTATTGATCCATGATCTGGAATGATCCATCAATTTCAATGATTAGAATCAATGATTATCGGGTGAAAAATATAACACTAAGTTTTGAAATATTTGAAAATGTATAAACAGTAACCGTTTTTTAATTTGAAGATTATTGAGCTGCTACATAGAATGATCTAAAGATCATTTTCAAATTCATTTTTAAATTCATCATTCATCATTTTGAATCATTGTAGCTACATTTGTAAAAGTACTCGAACAACATGTTTGGTATTTTTACAATTTGTATTTTGTATAAATATATCACTATTATATATACATTATATATTAAATTTGTATACAATACAATTGTATTTTATTATTTGTCGATCAATGATCTATGATCTAAATAATATGTTGATCATTTGCAATTTTTATTATTACAAAAACATGAAAATGCATATAAAAGTAACTGTTCCACGAAGATTTATAGATCAATGATCCATTATTTAAAATGATCTAGAAATCATGTACAATTTTGGCTACTACAATTACAAACACATTTTAAAAAAAAGTTTTGAAATAATTTTTTTAAACAATTCTCTGAATGGTTCTTATAGATCCTTCAGTTTTGATCCCTCATGATCTATAGATCACGATTGAAAAAATATACAACTTTTAGTTTCGTTATTAAACATTTATTTGTCGAAAAAATTGTCAAAAATTTAATTTTTTGATAATAATAAATCCTTTTTGAACAATGTCAGGTTCGTTAAAACATATTCAAACTGTATATAGCAAGGTGAAATGAGAAGAATAAAGCGAAACAGAATTGATTAAATCGAGCCGATGGAATTCAATTGATGAAATGGGATAAAAGTATCGGTGCCTCGAAATTTGACCTAATTAACATGAAATTTTCGCAGAAACTCAAGCTATCCATAAATAAGTCATGAAGTCTTAATTATCAGTCGAGTGGAAACTGGAATTACTATGCATTCAAAATTGGATCGACCTTTGTGAGAGCGTCTAAGTCGGGGGAATCCCGAATGCAGATTCACATACGTTTGACCCTATTCGCCTTTAAAGATCCAATTCATACGACTTGAGCAAGCCGTTCTGCGAAGCCGATATGGTTGTTTGATCAAAACGAACAACACGACGCGGCGCGAAGGATCCGCCGGCTTATCGAGGGCTAACTACTTCAACGGCCTTAAACGTCGGAGCACGCGGGCGGTTTGGTCAAGGATCTTCAAATGTTCCAGACGAAAATTCTCATATTCCACTCACGATTCACTTTGTCAATTTTCAATTCTGTTTTCTTTTTTTCCCCACTTTTTTTCATTTTTCTGATTCACTCTCGAGTTTAAGTTTCATCAAATTGAAAAATAGTGGAGCCAATTTAATCATTTGTAACGATTTGAAATGAATAACAAAAGTGAAGTCATTTGATATTCAAAATAGATGTTTTTTTTATAAAAAAGACTGACAACATTTAAAAAAAAGAACTTAAAAAGAAGAAAGAAGATCATATATTGTCCATATATAAAACATATATTGACCATATATTGACGATATATGAAAAATATACTGACTATACATATAGACAATATATTGATGCCAATATATGAACAATATATTGATTGTTTTAGAAAATTGCTAATATATTGCCAATATACAGTCCATATATGAAAAATAATTAAAAAATATATGGTCAATATATTATCAACATTATATTATGAATCATATCATTCTGTCATTATATTCATCATATCATCATATCAGCATGTCATTATATTATGAACAATATCATATATTATCAATATATGACTTTATGAAAAATAATATATTGTCAATCTATTGATAATATATAGACAATATATGATCTTTTTTATTAGGGTTGAGTATATTGATTTAATTATTAAGTCGTAATTAATAAAGTTGGCAATGATCTATAGATCATTCTAGAATATAGATCAATGATTATATAAGTTATTAAATTTTTACATTTTTTTTTTTTCTATACGAACTGCTTTTTCAAATTTATTTATAGTTATACGAGTTATAAATGATCTATAGATCATTTAGAACAATGATCTATATATAATGCCAAATTATATATGAAAATACTAAAGATACTTAAAAAACTGGTAACGTTGGAAAGTTTTACAAAAAAATATAAACAGTTTATAAAATAATATATTTTTATATATTAGTATATGTTTTGTATATATTGTATTTATTTTTATTTTTTGAATGTTTATAAAGATGAAACCAATTCACTCATTGGAAACAATTTGAAATGAATCACAAAACTGAAGTCATCGAAAACCTCCATAAGAAAAAAAAAGAAAAGATATTTAATCCCACTAAATCTTCCCGTGACAACTTCGTCCTTCCTTAATTTCATCGGGATATTTGAATCGCCCTCGCAAAATCTTTTCAAAGACACAATAGTATTGGACATTTGTCCATGTACGACGGGGATAAATATTTGTCACTGTTTTTTTTTATATACGATACGATATGCGATGAATGTTTATCCTTGGTTATAAGATAAACTAAAAAAAGGGACAACACGGAATCACAACTTTTTTATATCTCTTTCTCAATTTTCGTTCCGTATTGAAAATGCTCGCTTCCTACGCACGTTTTATTCTTCAGGTATAAGTCACTCGTGGACGCTGAATAATATGAGTTTTTTTTAGACTTTTTTTATGTATTCATCATTCGTGTGATTCATTGTTTGTTGATGGTTTGGAGCTTCTGCTAACGTGAAAGTATCAAAAATTTGTAAACTTGACTAGTTGATCATTAGTTTATAATCGTATTATTTTATTATTTTCTATGATTATTTAGCTGAAAATTGTAGATTTATTTGTAAAATAAATATTCGAATGGCTTCAAGAAAAAAAATTATGTTTTGATCTGCAGATCATTGACCCATGATTTAGAATGATTTATAAGATTAAAATATATAAAACTTGAAAAACATTTTTTTGGAAATGTATAGATCTTGATCTAGAGTGATCTATAGATCATTTTCAATTTTGAGTTTAATAACTACGTTTGAAATTCGTGAAAATCTTGTTATAATGAAAAATCTTGTGAAAATCTATAGATCGTTTTGAAATTTGACGATTACAACCAAGTTAAAAAAAAATCAATTTAAATATAAAGTTCTGTAAACATAAGCAATTTTTTATTTCAAGATTCATAGATCATTGACTCATGATCTGAAATCATCTATGGCTCATGTTCATTGTTTATTTCAATTTCATTTCAAAAATATGTGTGAAAATGTATTACAAAATAAAATTTAATTCTAATATAAATCATTAAAATTTTATATACATACTGACGGAGTTTTTACAAATAACTTAAAGTATACAGCAATCATAAATTAATCAATAATTAATCGATCATAAACTTAAAGTATACAGACTTTGATTGGTGTATTAAGATTTTATAGATCTTCCCTAATAAAAAAGATCATATACTGTCCATATATTGTCAAAAGATTGACAATATATTATTTTTCATAAAATCATATATTGATAATATATGAACAATATATTGACAATACATTGACAATATGTTGATAATATATTGACCATATATTTTTTAATAATTTTCATATATGGACTGTATATTGGCAATATATTAGCAATTTTCTAAAACAATCAATATATTGTTCATAGATTGGCAATACATTGACAATATATGGATGATATATTGTCAATATATAGTCAATATATGATTTTTCAAATAATATATTGTCAATATATGTTTTATGTATGGACAATATATGATCATTTTCACTAGGGTCACGTTAATCTCAAAAAGTTAGAAAAAAATAGAAAAAAAAAAAAAAGAAAAAGAAAAGAAATGAGTGTCGCCTAATTAATACTCTGTGTGATTGGATATTAACGATTGACGTAAAGAGAAACGATACAGCCGTCGAAATGAAACTGTTGAAATTCATCTCAAAGGTATCGCATTAATTGATATTATGTGCCATTAAATATCATGGATAGCGCAGTCAGTCGCATGAAATCGGATAATCACTACTGCGCGGGTGTCGAGCATGCGAGACCCATTGAGAGAGTTTTCGGTATCTCATCGCAGTGACTGTTTGACCATGCATGGTCGAACGCGTTCTGCAATAGAATATTGAGCTTTTGAAGCATGTGAAATTTCCATGCTCATCCATGCCCAAGATCCAACAGATAAATTCATTTCAATGGACCTTTTCGATTCACATTTATCGCTCGGATAAAAAAAAACTGATAAGTACTACAACATGATGTCACATTGTAAAATAAAATTTGGAAAAATATATATAACATGTACTATACACAATTTATGTATATTTTATATAATCAAATATTTCAAAAATAATCCATAGATCATTCTAGATCATAGATCAAAATATTGAAACAAAATTTTAAAAACAGTTATGTCCAAAAAATATTTAAATATACGTATAAATATATTTTATATTTATATATATAATATATATATATATATATTATTTATATAGCATAGAATAATAAAAATAAGAAATATAAATTTGTATTTTATACAATATATAACTTTATAATTATAATAATATATAATTTTATATAATATATTTTATTTAAGCTATAATATTTAAATTTTCGGATTGAACATTTAAAAACGTGTTAAATGTCAGAAAATTTAATTATTTGATCAGTCGCTTAGTGAGTTAATTCCATGAAGAAAAAAAAAAAGTAAAAATTGTTGACACTCTTAAAATGGGAAACTGAGCCTTGGGAGGGTATCGAAAACCGGTGATTGGTCCGGCGCGACAAATGCACTTGACGAGTTTGTGGGTTTTGCGTGATGTCATGGCCCGTTTGGCGCTTACAAAGGCCCCAGAATTCGTCGCAAGGATACACATGCGTCTCGCGCGATCTTTTGCACAAAGACGTATTACTGAGACGCTCTTCTTGCCTTATACGACCGTGACACTAAAATACGGGCAGCGGTTGTCAGCCGAGGACGCCCGCTGTTTGACATTGATTGCGATTTTGCTTTATATAAGGAAATGTATGGCGAAGGAAAAACGGCCTTTTCTGAACAAGGATAATTGTTCGAAAAAAAATTTACAAAATAATACAAAATGGCTTTTCGTGTAACATTTCCAGGTTGGGTTTCTTGGAATTTGAATGATTCTCTGATAAAGACATTAAAATTCAAACGATCTGTTGGGTGTATAGATCAATGATCTATAGATCTGTCAAGGATCTATGGATTTGTGAAAGTCAAGTGATATTTTGAAGATTTTTTTGACAACAAAATGGTTACCGATTACTGATGTTTTGAATACATTTTTGGAAACGATCTATAGATCGTTATAGATTATTGATCAATGATCTATAGACTTTGCAAGAAAGTTTACAATATTACGAACTATATTTTTGCGACCCTTTTTTCAAAACTAATTTAGTTATACAAATCAGAAATTATTTATAGAGCTTCATAGATCAATCATAGATCATTGATTTATAAGCAATCATAGATCATTTTGGATCAAAAATCAACAATTTATTTACATGTCTTATAAAGTTTGCTTTCAACAAGTTATAAAAAATTATTTCAAATCTTTCTTATTTTTTGTATTTATTTATGGTCATAAAATTTGAAAATGATCTATGGACCATTGATCGATGATCTGTAGATCATTGATCGATGATCTATAGATCATCGATCAATCGATCTTCGGACAAGAAAATTACTTACTGAATTATAAATAATTATGTTTTTTTAATATAGTTTTAATTGTTAATGTTAAAAATTATATATAGATCATTTTTAAATTTTCGATCAAATGATCTATAGATAATTCTATATCATAGATCAAAGATCTATAGATCTTGGAATGAATTTGATTTCGCAATTTTTTTTAAAGAATTATTTTAATAATATCTTTTTCAAATCAAAATCATCAAAGTTGAAAGATCTTTAGATCACTACAGATCATGGATATATAGATCATTAATTAATTAATGAAACCAATTCGATCAAAATTGTCATTTAATTAAAAAGAAATTCAACTTCCAATCATCATGGAATCTCGTTGAAAATCTGGTCAAATCAAGTTCGACAGAAATACTCTTCTTTTTTTTCCCCTCGACCGTTGCATGATGGGGCGAGGAATTTGATTACAGCTAACATAACCGACACAAAGGGTTGAAACGCGAACACGGTATGCTTACCGCTGAATGAGCTTCGGCGCTTGTTTTATCAATACTACGTGCCTTTGCTTGAATGCGGCTCCTCGCATTATGATACTCCGCACAAAAAATAACTTTAAAAACTTTAATTGCATTATTTATCTTTGCTCATTAGTTTTCAAATATTTTCTATACAATATCGCATTATATCAGTTTCGTCACAATATCAAGTTGGTTACAAAAAATGATGTTTCCATTCCAATACATCTCTTTCAATTAATTTCAATTCCAACAGAATAAAAACTACATTTCAAATTCCAACAACATAAAAATTTCATTCACAATATAAAAAAACATTATTTTATATTAATTTATTTTTTACTTTTTTCTTTTTTTCTTTTTACTGGAAGATTTAGATCTACACTTGCAGTTGAAATTCCAATCTAAATTACATCTCTAAACTTCTTGTATTTTCATAGCGGAAATAAATCAGGACTCTTGCGATCATGCATCATTGCAAGATCCATAGATCATTGAGTAAAAAAAAAAGGTACGAAATTAACATAAACAAACAAATCAAAATGGTGACATTGTTTTATCAGCGGCTCTCCTTTATTTTTGTATTTACTTTCGTTCAATCTCTTTGCGCTCGTGTAAATGTAAATTTCGCCTCGACGCGTCGGGTACGAGGTGTGATAGCACTTTTCAAGCACTTACGTGGGCAGGCGCTAATGTACACGGGGTTTGTGCCAACGCGACATGCCGATGAGTGATAAGTCAAGCAGCACCATAATATATTGTAAAGCGTTGTCAAAGTTGTTCACACGATCGATTTCAAGGTACTTTGTTGGCTCGCGTTCATGATTGTCAAGTGGTATCTTGTAATAAAGTACTGCCACTGATGATCCATTTTGATCTATAGATCGTCAGACGTATTTTACAATGTTAAACATAATTTTAAACATTTCAAGAAATTGCAAGTTGACTGTTTTGACAATTAGGTCGAAAAAGTTCAATTTTTAGACAAAGTATTATTACCGAAGTTTGAAATGATCTATGAATCATTGTAGATCATAGATCGTTGATCTATAAATCATAAAAGATACATTTTACAAATTTGTAATCCGGTTTAATATAAATTGTATTTTCAAAATTAGTTATAATGATATAAGTAAAAAATGATCTATGTATCAGTCTAGATCATAGATCAGTGATCGGTGGATATTTCAAATTGTGGATCAACAAAGTATAGATTTTAATAAAATTGTTAATTTGAGGAAATGTCAAAAATATGTAAAAAGTACATCAATTTTCATATTTGTTTTTATAATTATTATAAAATGTAAAGTATTAGTAAATTATATATATTATATATATCAATAAAATACATAATAATTATATTATTATAATATATTATTAATATAATATATATCAATAAAATATATAATAATTATATTATTATATATTTGATATAACTGAATTATATTGTAATTACATTATTATATATTTTAATATATGTAATAAATTTAAATTTATATTCAAATAAAATTCTCAATGATGTAAATTCATATGTAATATTGTACTATAATATTTCAAAAGCGAGTTTCTAACGTTTCTTTGAGTCTATAGAAGAAAGAAATAATAATAATACCGATCGTTAAATGAAACCGTAAAAACTGTGAACGATTATAGAAACTGTATATATCCGACCACCATAAATACATTACACGCTCAATGAAATGACATTACCAATCGTATTATGAACATTATCGACCTACCACTTGTAACAAGCTCACGTACCGTTTATCGCGAAAATGCGATTGACGGATTATGTAGATACTGACCTTACAATATAATTTCCTATTTGTCACGGCAACTGCAATACAAAATTTTCATTTTATTATCACTCCCAATCTCATTTTCATCAGCTTAATTTTTTAATCAACACTTCGCAAACAAATAATAGATTTCTATGTAAAATGCATCAAAATGAGAAGAAAAAACTTATCAAACTTTAAACCTTCATTATTACTATGGATGAAAAAAAATTTTTTTTTTTTCTCTTCTAATTTTTCAATATTATACTAAATATAACATTGATAGAATATTTTATTTATATAAAAATATTCTATATTATATAAATATACACGAGTGTATTATTCGAATTATATAGTATCTATTTTTCATATAAAAATTATATATAATTTTTATAAAATATATAAATTTTTTATAAATACAAGTTTTATATGAATGAAATAGATATGAAATAAATTATAGATAATAAAAAATGTTACCACGATTTTAAGCCGGTGGCCTGGAGCATGACAGCAGCTCAGGCCGAATCGCTCGTCGGGTCGTCATTTCTCAGGCGCGAGGTGCACTCGCACCGAACGCGCCGTAACGTCTGGCGGGACGGCCGTCGGCGCGTCGCTATGACGACACACCGGAACACAACGCGCCGTCGCCGAATTTGCAAAAAACTACCCCAACTAAAACGAAAATCAAAAACTATTAACTTAGCTTCAACTTTGTCTCCATTTTGTTTGTTTACTCTATGTTGTTTTTATAAGTTTGTTTACATTAGCTTTTTTTGTTTGTAGACATTAGTTTGTTTACATCCTGACGGTTATCGAATTACCATCTGGTATGTTTACATAAGTGTATTCAAATTATCATTTTTTTTTTATTTCATTATTTTGGTATAGGTTTCTTCATTTAAATTGTTTGAATTTTTCTTTGTTTTGGATTATTTTAACCTTTGTTTGTTTATATTTTGTTTTTGTTTACAAGTTAGTCTGTTTACATTTTAATTTTTTATCAGGAAAAATGTTTATCTTGTTTATCTTAAAAGTCTTTATGCTTATACCTTTATTTTGATTTGCTAACTTCCGTTTGTTTACATCATTTTTTATAAACAAATATCCAAAGACAAAAATAATAAACTTCTTGAACCCATTACACTTTGTTTACATTTTAAAAATAGTTTTACCTTGTTGTGTACCTTTATTTTGATTTGTTTACATCTGTTTGTTACCATCATTTTTTTAAATCTTATTTTTTCTATAAAAAAATTATCCAAAAACCAAAAAATTAAACTTCTTGAATCCGTTACACTTTATTTACATTTTGTTTATTTTTTTATGTAGTTTTAGCTTGTTGTGTACCTTTATTTTGATTGGTTTACATCTGTTTGTTTACATAATTTTTTAAATCTTATTTTTCTATTAAAAATATCCAAAAACCAAAAAATTAAACCTCTTGAATTCGTTACACTTTATTTACATTTTGTTTATATTTTTATGTAGTTTTAGCTTGTTGTGTACTTTTATTTTAATTTGTTTACATCCGTTTATTTATATCAATTTTTTCTAATTTTTTTTTTGAAAAAGTATCCAAAGACCAAAAAAATAAATATCTCGAACCTGTTATACCTTATTTACATTTTGTTAATATTTTTAAAATAATTTTCGTTTGTTGTATAGAGCAATTCAAGGTGACCTTCATGGGTAGCGTTAAATTCTTGACGTTTCACCCCCATAGTACACAAACCCCAATAGGAAATGTCAATAAAACAGTTGGACGAAGGAAAATAATGCGAGGGATGAGTGGCGCCACCTAGCGGGCGCCGACCAAGGTCGTAGGTCAGCGCCCCCTGCCGAATCGACGGGGCACAAAGATGGAGAAGTCTGCACGCCGCTGATCGGTGCTCGGCCCCCGTCACACGAGTCCGGCCAGTTCCTCCCGGTTCGCGAACGTAAACAAACGAAAGGACGAGCGGGACAAACAAACAAACAAAAAATAATCCGACGAAAAAAAGCGAACTCGAAAGGGTCAACTTGAGCTGTTCAGGTCCGGCGCGGGATTGGCAATCGAGTTGAGATCGGGTTTCAGTCGCGAGCAAATTTTCGGACCCAACAGGATCGCCGAGCGGTGTCAACATGTGAGACGACGTAAACAATAACAAAGTGAGCCCGGCAAGGATAAGGCGACTCGCATCTCAACGAGGGTGAGCTAACGAGACCGCACATATTTGCTACACGAGCCTTTTTTGGTCACACTCAATTCGGAGGAGGGATGAAAATCCATTTTTTGTCACTTCTTGCTCTTTTTTTCTTGTAAACACCATTGACCCGAATGACCTTTATTGTTTTGGTATTGTTTTTTCGTAAGTCCCCGACTGGTTTTGTTGTTTTTAAACTGTAAACATTTGTCATTGGAAGTATTGTATTTCGTTATTGATTATTATTATTTTGCTATTATTATTGTTTTATTGTTATTATTTTGTTGTTATTTACGTTTTTTCGAAATTTTGCTTGTTTATGTTTTTGACGTTTGTGTTATTGATTATTGGTTGGTAATAAAAAATTGTTCATAAACCTTTCCATTGTTTTGTGATTCATTTTCCCGTTTGTCCTGTTTTATTTGAATAAAATTTATGAAAGTACCACTAAGTTCAAACGAAAGACGAGGGGAAAAATTGGAAAGAAAATATACAAGAGGCAATGACTTTTTAGCCATGAATCAGATCGTAAATTGTTAACTTATTCATCGCTACATTCTTCAACCGCGGTTGCACAAGCGCTAATTAAAACTTGTTATTAAAAGCGATCCCGAACAACTATTTATCTTCAACAATGCTACTTTACGTTGTGTTACTTCACTGTTTTCTTTATCAATTTTTAACAAATTTATTTTTACTTCTAATCGCTCGTTTTGTTTCCGTTTGACATACAGCAAACTTGTCACTGAAAAAAACTTGGAAAAAACTTTAATTTTGTCACTGAAAACATTTTTGAAAAACGATTAAAAACTCATTCTGAAGGGGGAAAAATCGATTTCGTGAGATCGAAATGGTTTTATGCTTTTTATTCTTGAACGATGGACAAAAAGTTCAAGTGAAGAATAATTCTTTTAGGATGAAAACAAAAAAAGTTGATTTGATGTGAAAAAAAAAAAAAATTAAAAAATGAAGGCTGAGTTGACTTTCCCCGCGATAAAAACTTGGTATATAAATCCTGCGAGAATCGTCCGGCAGCTCCAGTTGGTTCGGAGTCGCAATCGGTATTTTAATATTTATTTATTTGTTATAAAATTAATTGGACACTTAAAAAGTTGTGGTCTTCCATCACATTCACAAGCAAGTATTCCAAATTGAAAAATTTCATCAGAATATTTTTTTCATAATTCATACATCAAGATACATACGATTATATATATTAACATACAAGGATATATACGTACAATAGATCATAATTACTTGTCAACAATTTTTTCTATTATTTTTGTTTATTGTTTGGTGTTCTATTGAAACATTTTCGGATATGAAAAAGAAAAAAAAAATCATTGCAATTTCTTTCTTGCAGAAAAGAAAAGAAAAACAGAATGGCTGTGAAACAAGAGCAATGGGAGATGAAGGGCAAGAGATGGCTGGGAGCTTTTATTCGCAGACGAATCCCAATTTTGGCATGGCTGCCAAGCTACAATTCGGAAAAGTTTATTAGTGACGCCATTGCGGGTATCACCGTAGGACTCACTGTGATGCCCCAAGGCCTGGCATACGCCACACTAGCCGGCTTGGAACCACAAGTAATTTGACTCATTTTTCACCTTCTCTATGCGTTGATTTAATCCCGTGTCTTGAGAAGAATTGGCTGCAACAAATACTATTGAGGTTAAAGGTCAACCTCGATCAGTCAACTTTGACCTCAATCTGGAATGCCAAATATCAGATTTGATCTGAAGCATGAAAGGTCAATCGTGACCTCAACTTCAGTTCGACCTCGAGTTCACCTTTGACCCTTGACCAGGGTCAGAAGTAATCCTAAATCCATATCTGTTTGGTTTTACAAATCAAATTAAAACATATTGACGAAAAATTTGATAAACAAGGTTAAAGGTCACAATTCAAGTTTGACCTCAAGTTCAGTTTTGAACAATAATCTCATTTTGTTTCTTTTTCTTTTCAAATCATCGAGTTTTAACATTTTAGTACAAAAAATTAAAGGTCAACATTCAAATTTGACCTCAAGTTCTCCGACCTTAAACGAAGGTCATCAATGACCTCAAATCCATTTTTCATATTGTTTTAGAGATCATTTGTAACTTTTAACATGTTGACTCGGAATTAATGTAAACAAGGTCAAAGGTCAACTGGCAAGGTCATGCGTCTGAAAATTTGCACTGGGAGATTCATGAACTAACCGCTCAATTACAGTACGGCCTGTATTCCGCGTTCATTGGCGCCATTGTGTACGTTGTGTTCGGATCATGCAAAGACATCACGATCGGGCCCACTGCATTGATGTCACTCATGACCCACGAGTATGTTCAGGGCAGAAATGTTGACTTTGCCATTCTGCTTGCCTTCCTCTCGGGCTGTATGCAGCTCTTAATGGCCGGACTTCGATTAGGTACTCACAGTGCTCACATTCGTCATGCTATCGTCGCGCCCGCCTTGCGAGAGGTCAAAGGTCAACGGTCAAATTGTTTGTTGTGAATTTGCAGGTGTGCTGGTTGATTTCATCTCGATCCCGGTGACCGTCGGGTTCACTTCAGCGACGTCTGTGATCATCGTGGTCTCGCAGCTCAAGGGCCTCCTTGGACTCAAGATCAAAAGCTCAGGTTTCATGGACACACTCATCAAGGTCATCCAGAACATTGGTCAGACCAGCACTTGGGATGCCCTCATGAGTTTCTCGTGTATCGTCATCCTTCTTTTACTCCGGGTATGGTTTTTCCATAATTCAAAGATGAGTTTTTGGTATGAAACAGCGCCATCTAGATAGGCAGCTCCACACGGAGAAAAAACATTTTTATAAAAATTACTATAACGTATTGTAACACAGACGTATCTTACACATCTTGTAAATTATCCTTTAAACTTATTAGATTTTTTATCATAATTACAGTTAAATTTATAATATCATGTAGTAAAAATGATTAGAAAATAGAAAATTATATTTAAATTTGTCAAAAGCTACACATACATCTAGATTACAATAAGTTATAGTAATTTTATTGATAAGTTTATATAATATGTTTTTTCTGCGTGCATCTAGGTAGGTGGCGCCATCTAGATAGGCAGCTCCATCTAGATAGGTGGCGCCATCTAGATAGGTCGCGCCAACTATGTATGTGGCGCCATCTTGGTAGCTCTATTTGGGTAGGTGGCGCCATCTAGATATGTGACGCTGTTTGTAGTTGAATGCCATCTATAAGCCAAGATAGTACTCATTGATTTTTATTGTTTTCTGTTTTCACGAAAAGTGTGAAATGTAAAATAAAAAAAATACTACGTCGCTGTTACCACTAGATGGCGTTGCTTCATCTAGGTGGCGCTGCTTTTATTCAACATGATTTTGAATTTTGAAAAAAAAATCTAAAAATTGTGTTTTCATTCTTGAATGTTCAGAAAATGAAGGATATCAAATTACACCCAGCTGGGCAGAAACCAACCGAGCGTCAGCGAATAATCAAGAAAGTTCTCTGGCTGATCTCGACCGCTCGCAACGCCCTCATCGTCATCGTCTGTTCCACCATAGCATACAAGATGGAGTCGAGCGGTTCGACGTCCTCTTTGGTACTTACTGGACCGGTCAGGTCGGGGCTTCCAAATTTTGGGTTACCGCCATTTTCAACCCAGGTGCTGCCATCTACATTGATAACCTATAAAAAAACTTCCCAAATTTTTCATTACATATATAATTTATAAATCAAAAAAAAAATCTTTTTAGAAATTTCGAGTTTTTCATTTTGTTTATGGAACAAATTCTTTTATTAATTTTTGTGTTTAACATTTTAATCGTACGTTTCAGGTTAACAATCGAACGTTAAGTTTTCTCGAGATGTGCTCAGAACTCGGACCCTCTATTTTCTTAGTACCAGTTATTGGAGTGTTGGGTAATGTGGCTATAGGTAAGGCGTTTGCAAGCGGAAACGAAGTGGATGCAACCCAGGAGCTCATCACTCTGGGAATCTGTAACGTTCTGGGTTCCTGTGCCAGCTCCATGCCGGTCACAGGTTCTTTCAGCAGGTCAGCGGTCAACCATGCCAGTGGGGTCAAAACTCCCATGGGAGGTCTCTATACTGGACTGCTCATCCTCCTGGCCTTAACTTTGCTCACACCTTATTTTTACTTCGTACCCAAAGGTACCATTTCTTACAACTTTTAACATGTTCGAACAAGTTTGAACAAGTTACATCAAGTTCAAACCAGTTTGAAAAATTTTTAACCATCTTGGATGATCTTGAACAAGTTAAACAAATTTTAACTTGTTGAAAAAAGTTGAACAAATTTGAAAAAGGTTATTTTAAGAATATCATTTAATCATTTTAAGAAGTTGAACAAGTTTGAACATGTTTGAAAATTTTGAACTAGTTTGAACTATTATGAACTTGTTTAGAAAAAAGGTTGAATAAATTTGAAAAGGTTCAATAATTTTAAGAAGTTGAACAAGTTTGAACATGTTTGAAAAATTTGAACTAGTTTGAACTATTATGAACTTGTTTGAAAAAAGAAATGAATTTTATATACACTGTATGAAATAAGCTGTTCTTGAATTTGTAAATGTATATGAGAAATTGATGAGAAAAAAAAGAGAGGTCACAAAATGATTAGCCAGATTAACGAGCGCGACTGACTGGCAGTTTTGTGCGCCTTTTTTTTGCCTCGCCTCGCAATGTTAATTGATTAGAAACGCTTATTGGCCGGGCCAATGACCGTTTTGAGGACAAACTGATTTGTTTGCTTGCAGCGTCGCTGGCCGCCGTGATCATTTGCGCGGTGATTTACATGATCGAGTACGAGGTCGTAAAGCTGATGTGGAAATCGAGCAAAAAAGATCTGATTCCGGCTTTCGCGACTTTCCTCTTCTGTCTGATAATAGGCGTGGAGTACGGCATCCTCATTGGCGTCGCGATCAATATCATGTTTCTGCTCTATCCCTCGGTCAGGCCCAAAATTCAAGTGGAAAAACGACTTGTAAGTCAAACAACGTGAAAATTCAAAGAACCGTTGAAAATTGAAATTTTGTTTGAAATGTTTAATTTTGGATTTTAATTCATCTTTTGTTGATTTTTCAGACAGATTCCGGCTCGGAATATCTACTTGTAACGCCTGGCAACAGTATCTATTTCCCAGCAATTGAGTTCATCAAACAGTCGGTCGGCCATGCAGGAATCCGAGAAGGTTCTAGTCAAATTCCGGTTGTCGTCGACTGTAGATATGTACTCGGAGCCGATTTCACTGCCGCGAAGGTAAACAATATCTCTGGACACAACTTGAAAAAAAAACTTATTTCAGTAGTTGGAAAAATCAGATTTCTTTTTCCAGCAAAAAAAAACTTTTTTGTTGAGTAGAAAAATGAATACTTTTCTCATAAGTTATAAAAGAACAAAAATCAGGATAACTATAAATATATAAAATATCATACAAATTATAAAATTTTTCTTCTCGAGTTGGTAAACATTTAATTTTTCTCCCTCGTTGAAAAGCGATTACCATTCAGAAAAAAAATTGAAAACAATTTAATTGTTGGAATTGATTTTTCATAGGGAATGGCTGCTCTGATTGGCGAGTTCAATCGCCGCCAACAAGGACTCTATTTTTACAATCCACGAGCTGACGTCATTGCAGTTTTAAGGGGCGCCTGTGGTGAGGACTTCCAGCACGTTTCAACGGAAGAGGAGCTTTCCTACCTCCTATACTCCAGTCGAGGTACTATAAAAACATAAAGAACAAAAAACAAGTAAAATAGTAAAAAAAAAAGATTGAAAAAACAAAGTTAGTAAATTGCATCGTTCTTTTTGCAGACAAAAATTTGGATCAATTTGGCGAGCCTCGCGACAGATTGTACGAGCCACTGAGCATCAACGAACCGGAATTGATTCACCGAAACGGTCACTCGTCAGGTCACGAGCAGTTGTTTGAGGTCAAGACGACGCTGCTGCACGTGTCAGGCAGCTGATCATAAGCTGACCGAGGCTGTTTGAAGAGAAGCATGAATCGGAATTGTGATCTGTCTAGATTTTTCTATGCGAAAGCACTTAAATTATTGAATCGACTTTTTAGAGACATTTTTTTATGTATTTAATTCAATTTGATTCGGTCGATTAAATGCGTGTAGATAACGACGATAAAAATAATTGTAACCCGGTTGTAACGAGATGGAAGGAATTTTTGGAATTGTAGAAAAAAAAAAAAAAAAAATTGGTGGTATGCAACCATGACATTTTTATATGACCCGTAAAGATATTTATGTTTACGTAAGTAGTACTTAAAAGTATCCACTGCCAGTACTTCAAGTGATATGATTTATATTCGAGCCCGTGCAAAATGTTCCGAAACATTATTTTCTCTCACGTCCCATAGGTTTATTTATTGTTCATCAAATGGCACAACTTTTTTAAGAGCCGGCAGAAACGTCTGGCGAAAATTGCACCTTTTCCACACTGTTACGAGAAACAACAAACCGTTCGGGATATTTTGTAGCAATAAACTAAGCAAGATATTGAAATAAAAAGCAACAACAGAACAATTACAACTCAATGTATGACTCTAGTAAATATATTTTCAGTTTGCCCAATTCCTCTGTAATAAAAGTTCGGGATAACTGATAGAAGTTTTTTTTTATTCATTGATATCCATACATAACATTAATTTATACAGAGACAGAATAAAATGTTAATAATACTCAGTTCATAATTATCAAAATAATAAATATCAGTGCGTAAATACAATCTCAAGTTTTTCGCAGTATGAAATCGGAGTTTCGAGAATCTTAAAAATTTCTGGCGACGCCAGCGCTTCAAATTTTATTTACATATTATCCAAAGAGAATTTGAAACAGCGCCATTTATCAACATTTTGAAACGAAAAAAAATCCCCTCTATTTACAAAACAACATTTAAAACGAAACCTACTTCAGTAAAAATGAATCAAAACCAGATAACGGAAGATATTTTCAAAAAGTTCAAAAAAAACTCTGACATTTCAAACATCAATTTGATGTTTCAACTTTTTTTATAGATTTGTAATATTTTTGCAACTTATACAAAAATTCAAACCTCGAACAAATTATTTTCATCATTCAAATAAAAACATTAAAAAATGTTCACTTGAACATTTAAAAAATGTATCTGTTCTTGCTTCTAAGTTACTGTCCTGATAATCATCCTTTATACAAAAAAATTATAAAGTAATCTTCACATAATCCTCATACAACTTTTGCATCAAATTTACACAATTTATACAAACTCAATTTAAAATTCATGTCAAACTGATATCAAATTTGTTTCAACTTTCTTTTTAACAAACATAAAATTTGACAAAAAGTTCAAACATTTTCATGCACAAATTGTGCAAACATTAACTAAAACTGATTTTCCAACTTTCACATTATTTTTGTATAATCACGCTGGTTTTCAGGTTGATTTCAATACAATCCGGAGACAACATCAGTAACCTTGCTGCGGTTATTGGATCTCTTATGTTCCATCACAGCGCCCTCTCTCGGCAGTCTGTTCCCCGAATACTTTCCGGCATTATGTCTGCTTTTTTGCAGTCCAAACGCATCGTAGGCTTTTCCTCCAAACATGCCAGGGTCCTTCGCACTGAACCTGTCGTACCCCCTGTCCCAGGCTCTGAGAGCTTCGCCATTCCTCCGCGAGGTGGCGCGCTCCTCGTAAAACTCATCATTACGCAGAGGGCGCTGCCATCTGTGTCCATCCGCAACGACAATGTTGATCATCGAATCAAGCCCCTCGTCGATTCTATCAAGCGACTTGGTAAGCGCCGTGGACGCCAGTGGCGCCTCCACATTGAGGTCGTAGTCGGTGAAATAAAAGAGGCCGCTGTCGCTGCCGCCGCGCGACGAGCAGCGCTCTCTGCCGGCCTGCGAAATCTGGTGGAAGCTCTCGGCCCTGCGCACGCGCCCTGGCGCCTCCGCATCAAACAAATTTAAGCTCTCAAATTTGCGGATCCGACTCTCCACTTTGCTGCCACTGCGTTTCGATTTTGGACTCGAGTACCTCGAGTCCAGAGGATCGTGCGAGGTGGCGCGACGGAGGTACTTCTTTTTCTCGCTCGAATCCGAGCACCGTTGCAATTTTTCCTCGGTTTCGGAGGGGACCGAGGGGGGTCGTAGCGGTCTTTGGGCACTTGGTATTTGAGCTTCGAGGCACTGAGTAGGGAGTCGCTGCCGTCGCCGAGGGTCTCCAGGTCGTCGTACGGCTCGTCAACGATAGGTGGCGCCAGCATCGCGGAGAAACATAGGGGCACCCTCCTAGGAGGCTGGGGGTGAAGGATCGCCGGTACAATCGCGTCCTCCACTTCCGGTCCTTTTATAACAATCTTGACGCCATCTGCCGGCGGTTTGCCAAACGACCCGTCGGTGAAATCCTCGCAGCCGAAGTAGGTTTTCTTCATGGGCAGCGGTTGCGATTTAATATTCTCCTCCTTCTTAAAATCGTCGCTTCGACGAGAGTTCCTCTTGCTCTTCGGCTTGGGCGCCTCATAGAGCTCCTGCATCTTCAGATCCTCCTTCCTGCTCTGGTCCTTGTACTCCTCCTCGGCGTCCTTCACGATGATCCGCAGCTCCTCGATGACGTCGTCGATCGTCGTCTCTTGATCGTTGTCCTGGATCTTTGTAGGAACCTTGAGGTCGTTGGAACTGCTTGACCTCTCGGAAGAACTGATGCCCTCGTCCTCAGGAACCTGGAGGATCTTTTGGTTCTGGTCGTCGCTGTTGAAACTGTTTTCTTTTCGAGTTGCAGCTGTTGCAGTTGGTTCTGTAGAAGGCAGACCTTGTTGCTGAGCATGCGACAGGCTTCCTCGGCGTGAGCCAGGCGACGCTGCAGAGCCTCGACGTCCACGCACTGTTGCGCCCATTTCTGCACTTCTTTGTGAAGGAGATCGCTCAGCGAGTCGTCGTCCTGGTTGTCCATCTCCAGTTGCCATTTTTGAAGCACTTGCGGCTCTAGACCTGCCTCACACGCCTCAGCCTGAAATAAAATAATTTTTAGAATACAACGCCATCTGGATGGACGGGCTCATTTGTTTACAGCGCCATCTTGGTCGATGGCGCACGTGTATATAGAATTTAATAAAATGTCAACGTAGAACCATCTGTATAGGCGGCAGCACCTACACACTGTAACATCTACATAGGTGGCGCCACTTGTACAGCCTCATCTGCATAGATGGTACAGTTTATATAGTTTCATTTACATAGATGGCACTACTTATGTAGTTTCATCAACACAGGTGACGCTACTTACATAATTTAATGTAAATCAGTGGCGCCACCTATATAGTATTATTCACAAGATTCGCCATTTTCATCTTTAACTTGCTTTAACAAGATGGCGGCATCTTCACACATATGCCATATAATATACCATTACATACCTGAATATACAACTTTGTTTGCGTTTTCGGTGCAGAAGACAAGAAGGCATTGAGAAAAGATATTCCCGCAACTCGGAGAGCCACCGCTGCTCTTGGAGCCAAGAGGGCGCCAGCGAGAAACCTGAACCGTCCCCCCTCACCGTATTTAAGCCTCAGAGTTGAAACTGCTTCGGAAACAGCTGCGTGGCCTCCAACAGTGTGGCAAACTTTTGTCAAAAGCTAAAAATAAAATATAAGTTTTAGTTTCCCGAACTATTTCTTTTTATTTCTTGTTTGTTTCTGTTTATTGAAAATACCTGCAGCGCCAGCACTCGGGATCTATTGGAACTACTCGTGAGGCAAACGGCAAGAGCAAGCAGGCCCGGGTGCGCCTGCGCAAGGAGCCGCGGTGTATCTGCGCATTTTTCTGCGCAAGCGGCAAGACACTCGACGCAACCCAGTTCGTCCAATGTTGCTCGTCTGGTGCCAAATCTTGGGGTGGTATTTGTCGAATGGGGAAGTGCCTGCGTTAGCTGAATCCCTCGAAGTGTTTCCAATAGTAAATTGATCCCTTCGACAGGTGGCGACACAAACTCTTGAACGAAACTGAAAATAATATTTTCCATTAAAAACTCTTTTTTTTAATTACTGTAATTTATTTAATTATTGGCGGGAAATTTCAAATTCAAATTAAAAACATTTTTTCAATTTACCCCTATTTTAATTTTGGCGGGAAATTTTAAATTCAAATTAAAAACATTTTTCCAATTTTTCCCTATCTTAATTTTGGCGGGAAATTCGAAATTCAAATTAAAAACCTTTTTTCACATTTTCCCTATTTCAATTTGGCGGGAAATTTGAAATTTAAATTAAAAACATATTTTCATATTTTCTTTATATCAATTTTGGCAGGAAATTAAAAATTCAAAATACAAATGTAATGTTTTTATTTTTCACCGTTCAATTTTGACAGGAAATTCGAATATAAAAT
Source organism: Trissolcus basalis (assembly GCA_025266255.1). Lineage (NCBI taxonomy): Eukaryota > Metazoa > Arthropoda > Insecta > Hymenoptera > Scelionidae > Trissolcus > Trissolcus basalis. Next base: position 62,763 of record JAAMPD010000908.1, read on the forward strand.
TTATATAAAAGTGTTCTTAAGTAACGAATGACTTTCTAAAGAAATGCATGAAGTGAAAATTGAAACCAGAAATTAATTTTCGACCGTTATCACGATCTTTGATAAGAATCGTCATCGTTGTTTGTTTTGAAACAAAAATACACAATTTTATTGTGTCATTCGCCAGAAATGGAGAATCGTGTTTGCTCTGATTAAACCTGCACACGATCCAAGGCATGCTGCGTGCTTTGTAAACATTTTCACGCGATTAAATTGTTTTTTTTCTCGCTAACTGGTGATTTCAATTTCGTCCATTTCATATATTTTAATTTAAAATGAATTCAATTAAATTGTCACCTTCAAAAGATTACAATCAATATTTCACTCGGTAAGAATATTATCGTGAATTAATCAAAATGACAAATCAACAAATAATACTACTTTAAAATCAAATTTCTCTGGATGAAAAAAACATTGTTTGAAAAAAGTTTCAAAAGGGCATTTAAAAACTTGAAACCAAAAAAGGTTTTATGATTGTTACGCAGGAAATTTTTCAAAAAATGAGTCGAATAACGATGGGAAACGAAAATTAGTATGTCTAATGCGTCCGACAGACACTTTGCATATTATCGGATATGCATCGGCTGATCATTTTTTTTTCTTTTTTTTTTTTTTTTTTTTNTTTTT
>JAAMPD010000909.1:0-33652 GCA_025266255.1 Trissolcus basalis
GCTCCAAGGCTGCAATGCCACATAGAAAAAAAAGATGCGAAACCGACACATTGTTTTGCAATGTGAAAACGCGCGAAAATTATCAAATTTCCAGACATTTTGCGATTTCATTATTATTATTATTTTTTTTTTTTTAAAGAGAGAAAACAAAAAGGGTCGGAGAAATTTTTTAAAATTATAACTCTGTGATTCGTTACAAAATGAAAAATGGTGTAACAATTCAATTACGTACTGATACTATCTTGAATTTCAAAGGTTTTTATGAAATTTACAAATGATGAAAATTTTGCGGTAATCAGGTATTTGTTTACAAACTCACACATCTCTTTTTGTGAATTTGTGAAAAATTGATTCTCGAATCATATGTTTTCACTGGCACGTATATTCATTTGTACAAATTTTTATAAATTTTGCCTTGTTCCAAATAAATGAAATTTTCCCGAAGTGCAATTTACAATTAACAAATGGTTTAAGTAACTTACAACTGCGAAAATAAGTTCGTTACTTTAACAATGATAACAATAAGCATTATTGCGGTGAGAAAAAAAAATTGTTGCAAGTCCGCTTCTGTTACGTTTATTCTCGGCAACATTGTTTATTTAATTGAAAAGACATTGAAAAAAATTAAAATTGAAAATTATCAAACTGAAAAATGTTGTAATTAATAGGCAGAAAAAAAATGGAATGTACTAGTTTTATTGTCTGTCATTTAAATAGTTGTTAAATTATGTTGCTCATTTTTCATGGCATCTTAATTTCATTGTTGCCAATCAAATTAATTACCAGTCATTGTTTGAGTTGAAAAACATTATCCTAGAAACAAGAATATGGTGATAAAAAACGCTTAGACGTATTCCGTCTGAGGGTGTAAGACCAGCGCTGTGTCCATTAGAGGAGTCCAATTGTGAGTATGTTACTCCATTCAATCTCATTTCATTTATGAAACTTAATTAATTTACACTTAATTTGCACAACGTGGAAGGTAATTTTGTGAAACGCCAAAACCTTAATTGAAACAGCGTACAATTCTCGTTCATTGTTGTGTAAACACTGTCGTTGTGTTATTTATTTAATTGCATCATGTTTTTTTTACTTCAAATCGAATATGTTCTTTATTTCAACTTACAATATATACCCACATACATTAGACTGAATGAAAAAATGTCAAATTTTTTCAATTTCTTATTGTTCTGTGAAATTGATATTTTATTTAATATTATTTCAATTCCAGATTTAGTTTATGAAATGATATTAAAATTGTCTAATACATTTCGATTTTTTTTTTTTCAGAATTTGAAGTATTTTTCAATCGTCAGACGAGACAGACGTTTTTATCAGAACTTACTTGCAAATGGACAGGAATTTCGGAGCAATACAAGAGCTATGTACAGAATAAAGGAAAACGTGCCGGTACGACCTATCCCAATTACAGCAAACGTCCTTGAGGCAACTAGTTTAAGAAGAGAACGAAAATGAACATCAAAACGACAAAACCACTTTTTACAACTACATATAAACGATTAAGAAATAAATCTTTTTTTTATTATTTCGATAATACAAACTTGCGTTTGATGGTGACTGGAAAAGTTTTGAAAAATGATTGAAAGAGGAGAAGGAAAGTTTCAAATGTGAGAACGAAAATTTTATTTTAAAGAGGTGAAATAGAGCCTTGAGAAGTACATATCGGAATTGTGAGATTTCGTTCCCGGAAGAAAAGCATTTTGAATTTGGAGTGGTATCTCTGTTCGACACACTGTTATAGGTACTTTGCATTGTTCTGGGAATGTCGAAAGGGGAAAAAAAAAGTTAAAATCAGGAGCTTGAGGACAATGGAAGGTTGTAAATAAGAGAGATTGTTCGTGGTTGAGAAAAATTCAAAATGTTTCGGATATCAAAACACCTGTTATCCTTTTTCTTTTATTCTTTCAGTTCATTGAGTTGGTAGAATTGTAACTAAAGAATCTACAACATTTGACTAAATTGTGTCTCGTTAGTTTTGCAAGTACGATTTAAAGTAATGATATTTTTTTCTCGAGTTATATTTTTCTTCCAAAATATTAATGCTCGGAACAAGCTATATTAAAGAGTACATATCGTCTGCAGTGTGTTGATCTCTCCGTTGGTCAACAGTGTTGGTTTGTCGAGCAAGAATATAATTGAACGCTCCACACGGAAAAAATAATGAGTCACGCTTGTCCCAGTACATAATCTTATATGTAGTTACGCTAATGTAACTCTCTCTGCAACACAAAAAAATCAGAGACTAAAAAAATTGTCAGTGCAAAACTAAACCAAAAGAAAAAGGGATGAACAAATTTTTTGAGCTTCCATCAAAATTAATAATTTCATCCATCTCAGAGAGATAAAATGAAAGGATGAGTCCGAATTCCTGGGAGTTCAGTTGGGAGGTTCACACGTGGAAGAAAGGAGCGAAGAAAGAATAAAAAAAGAAATAGCAAAAAGAAGAAAAATGACCGGAGCCACGTAACTTGCAGTAGGAATGAGTCACCGGCGAGTGTTAAATTGTAATTCCCGTTGGTGCGCGTGATCCATAACGTATGCGATTTTTACAATGATGAAAAAACAAAGACGGCACAGAGAAGTGCGCGCAGATTATAATGCGTGCGTGTGCGAACGTTATGGGAACAAAGGCCGATAATGGCTTGTTTTGTGCATAAATGCATTGCGTTTACGATACAATATTTATTTAACGCTTTGATTAACATTTTATGATTCATTTTCAAAGGTTCGTCTCAATGGCTCTTTGGCAAGGCAATTTTTGAATGGATTAGCATTGTTTATTTTTTGGAAAGAGAGCGGGAGGATTTGAAGGGAATTTGAAGAGAAGGTAGTAAAAAATATCCAATGATGTACGTATTGATTAAAAACATTTATTAGTTATCATGAAATCGCTAAGAAAAGAATAATTACAAACAATACGCTGCGCTTGTGTGTCCAATCTTTACAAACTAATAATATCTCATACAAATTCTTCCCCTTGAAAAGCATTGATAAAGGAAAAAATAGGTTGATGAAAGAAATGACGAGAGAAAGAAACCGAAGGATATTCATGAGTCGCATGGTGTTCAAACGCTTGGTCAATTTGTTGTCTGCATTGTGTAATGTAATATTAGTTTAGATATATTTATGTATATGGGGGTTGTATAATACTACAAAACAAAATGTTACAAACTCGCGAATCGCGGTGTAGGTAGCTCTCTGTGATGCGTGTAATGAACGTCGGTGTGTGTGAAAGAAGCGGCTATGTGTGGGTTCTACGAATAAAATCTGAGATTAATTAACGTATAGATTATTTGATAGTTACAATAAGTAATAAGTATAGCGACGAAACAAGAATGTCCTTTGCTTGGCTGGCTCTTTCTCACACACTCTGCGGCTGACTTTCGTTTCGACCCTCTGAAAAACCATCTCAACAAATCTCTTCCGCCAAGTTAAATACAATGCAAACGCAAGAAAGTTATAAACGCTACTAATGTGTTTAATATTGTAAGTTATTACAATTATACGCCTTGATATTAGTAATTATAAATAGTTTCAATAGTTATTTGTCCAAACACTGAATATTTTACAACAGCCATCGATCGCAACTAGTTTTTATAACTCTATGTTAAAGATTTTTTCCCCCCATTTCAAATTAGATCCCGTCGAAATTTGTTCGAATCGTTACACACATAGCATGGTCTGATTCCAATATCGTATCAATAATATGGGTATATCATAAATTTTGTGATTTTCTAAAAAATACTCTCTAAAAAATATCATTGACCTAAACATTATTATGACTGATAATCACAGACAATTTGTTTATTCTTTTTCTTGTTTTTTCTTTTGTTCTTTCCTTTTCTCAATTACATCTTATACATCACTTTCTTGCTCCCAAAGTGATTTTGTTTATTTTTCAACACTCATAGTTCTACGCTTTTGTTCGGCAATTAGAATAGCATACATTTATATGTGTCTCAGAAGCGTTTTTTATTTCTCCGTTTAAAACAAAAAATTCAAAAAACTTTTCCTTCATCCTTGAATTGAAATATAATTTTTTCTCGGCTTTTATTTAATCATTTTTGTTCCAATGCTCGGGTACGGAAAAACAAATGGATCTACCGTATATATACAAATGAAGCCGTGCAAACACAGTGCGAAATTACACGGGGTGTTCCAATACGCAAATACAATTGATAATAATTACGCGGACAAACGTACGTATGATAATAGAGGATTCTCATGCGCCGCGCAAGTGTGCCAATGAGCGCGCGAGAGATCACAACCGATAAGAGGCACGATATTAATTCGTCTCTTCGTACTGCTGAGGACAAAATTTCATTGTTCTACCTCGCATCTTGATATCGCGCGCGCTCATTTTGATCTTTTCGTTGTCCTACTTCTCGTTAAAGGCATTACATTGTTCAATTATAATACAATTGCGCCGCGGCTCCTTTCTGACAAATTTCGATATAAAAATATACGCTATACCATCAATTCTAAATCAAAAATACTTTTCATTACAAAAATAATAATCATTCAGTTTTTAAATAATTAAAAATAATAAAATAAAATTAGCAAGAGAGAAAAATAATAAAATTCTCAATTTCATCGAAATATCAAAGAAAATGAATAATAAAAGTAAATAATAAAAGTGCTCACGAAAATTGATTTCTTCGCTTACAGAAACTCGTCAAAAAGGAAGTGCCTGCTGAAAGACACGAATTTGTTTCATAAAATCGCCGATTCAATCAAAGATCTATGCGTCGAATAAATATCAATAAAATATCTAACATTGCTATCAATATTTTCAATTGGGATTCAGTCTCCGATGAGAATCCGTTTTTTTTTTTTTTTACAAATAATAAATCATTATTATGTCAACAATAGTTCTCTTTGTATAATAATAACTAATCGTCGTGGTTATACAATCGTTAATTAAAAATAAAAATTAGAAATAAAATAAAATAAAATTAGAATAAAATGAAAAAAAAAAAAAAAAAAAAGGAGCGGAGTCACAACACCTAAACGAAATGGCAATTTCTCTTGACCAGAACAGGTTCTCTTGTTCACACTCTCTCATACGTTCATTTTCACGACTTTTTACAACTCATAATAATACACATTTTGTACCAAACCAGGCCGATTAAAACAATGCTCCCGCTAACCATTTACTCTTTATATTACCTCTTTAAATAATTCTCAATGAAATCGTACACTCATTCAAATCGCACACTCTTTCCACACTCGATTTTGTTCTTCTCCTCCTCTCATCTTAAACTAGGCCATTTTTTCAATTGAAAGTGCACTTGACGGTGTCCAGGGAGCACCAAAAATTATTATTTCATTTGTGATCTCAAGTGGTCGCTACCTTGGCAGAAATTAATCCCTCAAATACTTTGACTCTTAATCTATTTACAATTACATTTTATAAATAATAAGTAAGAAAGACGCTCGTCAATGCCTCGACAGTGCTAAAAAAGCGTTCGTTTAAATCCTTATCGTATATCACTCGGTAATGTAGTAGGTACATTCAATTTAAAGTATCTCTCAATTTGAAGTCGTTATCATTTTTTAAGGCAAACGTTCTTCTCACAGCTTGACGCGACGGAGCAGCAGCGCGACCGTCGACAAAACCCTCCCCTGGATCAATGTTCACAAAAATGCAATCGAAAAATAAACGAACGAACCTTCCCTCGTGGAAGCACAAACCTGGCTCTCAGACTTTATTCTTATCAATGTCTGCCAAAGTAGTTACACACCCTACAAACTCGTTCTCTCTCCTTGCTTGCAATCTGTAATTCCTTAAAATCTTATTATATCGAGAAGACCAAATGCTACTCTACGTTCATTTTTTTGTGTTTTCTTGGCTTTTTTTTGTTGTGTGTGTTATTATTCTGCTTTTTTTACTACCCGCCAGAATCAGACTTTGATGAAAGTAGGAAGAATGGCGGAGCTCCGAAAAAATATTAGTCAAGCCTCACAAGAGCCTACGCTATTTCATATATATATAATATAATATATCCGGTATTTATATTCATATATATTTATATATTTATAATTTTAATATGCTTTCGCGCAATAATTCAATTCCAAGTTCAAAGTGTAAAGCACAGCATTCAGTCGATTGGTTTGATCACCTCGTTTTGATATCAATCGGGGAACGCAATTAATGCGCGCAAGCATCGCATTGCATGTGTATGATACAATTCGCGAGCTCGCTGCGAGTCTTATGAAGTCGCAGCCAGAGTCGTGATTGAGAATGGCACCTTTCGATGCGCGAAAGCAATACATTATGAGCCGTTTATTGCTAATGTAAGTGTTACTTAAAAAAGAATGTAACTTAAACTTACTCAATTTCGTTTCTTCTGCTCTTTAATCTTCTCTCCCATGAAATACATAATTGATTTATGTGCTTGTTCACTTTTTCTCCGTACTAAAAGTCTCTTGTGATTATGTTACATAAATGTATATATATAGTAGCACATACGAATATTTGTGGTTTATGTATATATATAGATTTATGATTCTGGCCATCTAATATCAAGTATTGTTTATACTTTCTATCTGTTTCAGTTCCCGGACAGAGTTTCTAAGGAAAATTGGTCGGTGAATTGAATAACGCTTGATATTCGCTCGTTATGCAGTCTCAGTTGAGGTATTTCCTACACCTGCGGGAGCCGCAGGTGCACGGAATTTTGATGTCCTCGAAGGGAAATTTGTAGTCGTACGTCAACTCCTCGCCTTGGACGATTCTTCGCAGAGCGAAGATCAAAATGTGCTTCTTGCCCAGAATGTCCACCACCCGCGAGTAACAGTTCGGCTAAAAAAAAAAAAAAAAAATTTTCATCGTTGCAAAAATTGCTCACTTTCGAATGGGAATATTCAATTTTGGTAATGTGAATTAATTAGTACCTCGCAAGAATGATTGATGAAACGCGCAGCGTTTCCTTTCATTGTGGCGTCGACGACTAGATGATCATCTATCTTGAACATGTAGCAGCCAATATTTTTGCTATCGTAGTACTTTTCTCGTTTGTCAGTCAAAGACGAACGGATCACCTGCAAAATATTCCATTGATGTCAACAATTTTTCGCTTAACTTTTTCTAACAGAAAGAATGATAAAAAACTAAACGTGTCAAAATGGATTCCGAAAGACCGTTTAAATTAGACGTAAATTTATTCTGGGTAAAATTGCATGCACATCAAATGAATAAATTAAGACGAGCAGATTATGCTGCATGAGTCATACGCACTTCTCCAGCGTACTCGATGACCATTTCTCCAGCTTCGATATCTCTCAAGCAAAATAGGCCCCTTCCATGAATATGCGAATGATACACTCCAACGGACTCTTTGGATGTTTCCTTCAAAATTCTAAACCTCATCGCCATCGGCAAGTTCGTGCAAGCTGCTCTTCTGCAAAACATTAAAATACAAATTAAAATTAAAATTTGTTATTATTAATTTGAAATTCTTGCATGAAATTAATTTTATTTTTACCTCGATTCTGTTTCAGATATTGCGATCATCTTTGGCTGCTGTCGATGTCTGGAAGCTAGCCAACTGAACATATCGTGCACATTCCTTTTTCTGAAAGGTTCAGCCCTGGCGGCGCCACTTTCACACTCCTTCGGAAGATCGTTCTCGTTTTCTTCAGCTCTTGGAGGTTTCAATTCATGGAACCTTGGTTTGTACTTTGTGCACCTGTTTACGTTAGGCAATTGTTCAACAAGATAAACCGTCGCGTTGTTTTCCAGGCCTAGATTCTCGGTCAACGGATTATGAGGTAACGGAGGCAGATTTTGTGCCTTACGTGCCTTTTGCACTGCTTGGAAAACCATTTCCCAGACTTCGTTCATCGAGGAAGCAGTGTGAGTGAATCCGTCTTGAGATTTGATTTCATACATGAGACTTGGTTTCTTCAAAGTCTTTTTCAGATCGTTTTGAATAGGCGGAGGGGATGGCTTTTGATTAACAATTTTAGGGTCCAATTTGGTTTTTTAACAGCCACGACTTCCGGGACTTTCGGACTACTCAATTTCTTATCTTCAGAAAGTTTTGGAAGTTTAGGTTGGACCCTTTTCGGGAAGTCTGAATTGTTATTGATCAAGTTGCTTCGTTCCTGCAGATCTATGTTTTGAGCGACTTTGTAATGACCATCCTCAACTTGTTTCTGAAGAATAATTTTCAACGGTACATTCTGTAGACTCGGCTTTTCCGAAGGTTCTGAATTCTGCTCCTTGCATTCCTTCGGTTCCTTAAGAACTTCCTTGACTTCTTGATGGACATCCTTAACTTCTTTTCTGACTTCCTCCACTTTTTTCTCGATGTCTGTCACTTCCATCCTCACCTCTTTTTCTTTCGCCTTGACTTCCTCCATTTCAGAATTAGTTTCAACAACTTTTATTGGTTCATTTTCTGTTTCTTCCACGATTTCCATCCTTTCATCCTCTGCATCTGCCACATCGCTTGTATCCATGGCTTTTTTCTCATTTTCCACATTCTGAATTTCATTTTCAATGACAATTTTTTCCACTACCTCGTTTTTATCCATTCTCTTATCAATTGATTTCTTCTCAACTACACATATCTGAGATTCAACCATTGCAAACGTCTCGTCTTTTTCAACGCAGCCATTCATTTCTTTCTCCACGATATTTTTCATCGGCGGTTCAATCACTTGTGGTACGATATTCTTGTCAAGTAATTCAAGCTGTTCCACAGGCTTAACTTCTGGTTTAGTTGGTTCCTCCAAAGCGAACTCGGGTTTTTCTATAGGTACCTCGTCTTTTTGTGTTACAGCCTGCATGGGTAGAACCCTGTTCATTGGTCTACTGGTCGGAACTGTGCTGCTGCACATGCTAACCTTATTTTGATTTGCTACACAAACATTGTTAACAGTCTGATTCAATCCAATCCCACTGTTTGTTACAGATGTTGCCGAATTATTATAATTATTGAGAGTTGTAGGGAAGTCATACTTATAGTTATTTTGACTGATACAGTGATTAGGAAGAGGGGGAATTCTTGAAGAGAGGCTTGATTTTATCATGCTTGTATTCTCAGCTACGTGCTTTGAATCAAAGTACGGTCTTATGCTGTTATTAATTGGCTGTTCCGGACCAATCACAGATTCGGCAATCTTCCAACTAGGACTCTCCGTTTGTGCCACAGGACTCGGCCTAACTGCCACTCGAGGAATTGTTGGCTGCTGTGCAACTTTTAGCCTTGGATTCACATTTGAAACAACAGATCGTACATTGGAAATTTCTGCATTTTGCACCGGACGAACTTGCTCCACCACAGGCTGAGGAGAAGCTGAGGGTAACATGCCCCTTGAAGAGACGAAACTTTGCTCAGGCGCGGAGATAGTAATTGGTTGAGCTGTGATCGGTTCAGCGATTGAAGTTTGGTTCATCATCGGCGCCGGAGTTTGGTTTACCACAACATAACTACCTGCTAGGTTCGGAACGTTTTGCACGTTCTGCACTGCTGGCACATTGGGAAGCGTGGTAACAGTCGGCACGTTCGGTAGAGTTGAAACTGTTGGAACGTTCGGAAGGGTCGAGACTGTCTGCATATTTTGCATCCCTGGGACTTGCACGTCGACTATCGGTTCCATTAGTTTTGAGGCTTGGAATACTTGAGTTGTTGTTTGATAACTGCTGGCCAATACCTATAAATGAAACATTGAGTAATAATAAGGAAACAAGTTAAAACAAAAATTACATAAAAATAATAACACTGATTTACTTGTTTTTAATTTCGTAAAAATAATTTATCTGTATATATATTTTTTTCTTATTACTTTTTATTAGTGTTTTTTATCTGCAATTATTTTTATTTAAAATTAAAAAATTTTTTTTAATTCTTACCTGAGGAACAGCTCCAGCAACAAACTGACTCGAGCTCATCACAGTATTACTAACAATCGTCTCCAATCCATAATACATTGGTTGACTTGAAACAAACATGCTTCCAGTGGAATCCGTAAACATCTCCAAAGTCGGAGTGGAACTTAAAACCAACTGCTCCGAGGAAATAACTCCACACTGAATGGCACTCTGGGGCTGCTGGATAATAGTCCCGAGCACCGTAGGCTGTGGCTGAGCGATCTGCACGTTCGGTAACACAGAGATGCCTCCGTTTTGTAGTGCCAGCAGGTTGTCAGAAGACGCCTGAATGTAAGCTCCGGGTACCAATTGGTTGGCTGCTATGAATTGCGGCTTGAAACTTTCTGGCTGATTGTTGATCGCTGTTATGTACTGTACGTTCTGGTGTCCTGATTGTTGCTGAAGCGTCTCTACATACGTCGACATAAGACCAGGAGGAGCCACGGGTTGGATTATCACAGTCGGTGCAGCTGGACGTTGAGCCTGCTGCAACTGTATTACAGGAGTACTGTTTTGCACTTGGTACGCACGGTCCGCAGTTGTGTGCACGGAATTGCGAGCATAGGTTTTTATCGGTTTGTTCTTAATTTTCGGGGTCCTTGGGGATTTCAACTTTGACACTTTTGGAGACTGGGCGATAACGTGCGAAGACTCCGTAGGTGTTGTTGAATTCCGTTGGCAAAGGCCAGTTTGCTGCAAAAAAAATTGTTTTTGTTTATACTTTTTATGACAGTTTATATATCATTTATTATTATACATGATTTTTCACAACACTCAAGATCACACGTAAGATTTTTTACAGATAAAAAAAATTGATATATATATATATATATATCTTTATTCAATTATAAAAGAAGAAATATAGCTTGTAATACATACAGTTTTACATATATCACAAATTGTATGAAGACATAAAAAATATAAAACTAGAAGATATTTATACTCTTAAAGCAATAATAGTTGGCATTTACTAAATTGGCAATTACTAAAATTTAAATGATCAACAATCACTCATTTATAAAACGACTATACAATAAACTGTAGATGCATTAAACGTCCGAAAATAACCTCACTTTGCCGCGAGACGCATGTCTCTACATCAATACACGCTATTTTTAATCTTCACTAAACTTACATGTCCGTTGAAATAAATTGATTAGATACTTTGTTATCGTGTATTGGCAGTTATCGGTATTTGGTCATGACTCTATTTTATTAGGCAAATATTTACATCCTAAATAAGACATTTTTTGTATTTTTATTTGACTCTATATCTATGTTACGTCTCATTCAAATATAAGCACGATTTTGCATCTCATTCAAATTTTATTTTCACATTTTAATTTCTGCTTTCACTTTTCTTTTGAATCTTTTTTAGAAATACCTTTATAAATGAATTTACATTTTGTCTATTCAATATCAAATAATTTTTGACATAACACCAACCTGTAAGATTGCACCATCTAAATGTTTCCCTGCCTGCTCCCTGCTGTCTGTAATCTCAGTTATTTGCACTCCACTTTCCTGGGGTAATACTGTAGCATTGGGCAGAGTGGTCGTGGTCCTTGTATACTGTGTCTGGACAATCATGTCATTGCTCGTTAATACTGTTTGATGCACAGTCTCGACAGTAGCATGTGTATGAATCTGCGGAGTGATCAGCGCCTGAGCAACCGGCTCGATTTGTAGTCCCGGATGTGGACTTGGAACCGATGCCTCCAGAGGCGAAGTAGCCTGCACATCAGGATACTCTGTTGTCAAAGTATGGCCCTCTGAGGGTGACATCGTGATGAACTGCGGCGACATGGAATCGTGGTTTGAAGAAAACCTCGAGTCCGGAGAGGCCAATTTGTTGTCCATGATCTCCGATTCGCTGTCGCTCGTGGTAATGATCTCACAGTTCGCTTGGTGCCTGTTGTAGGAATCGAGGGTCCTGTAAGTGCACTGACACCTTTTGCATGTAACCGGCCGGTCATTGATGCCGAACTTCGTTACAACGAAGGTCTTCTCTTTTTGAAAGTTTGTCTGGCCTATACACTCGTCGTCACTTGAGATATCCCCTGCGCCATCCAGCTGGGGGAACCGTTCCTCTAGACTGTATTCCGGCGAACTGCACTCACTACTGGTGGAATCCGCTGCTCCATCTACCTGAACGATTCTTGGCTGCTGCCGGGCGTGCCAGACAAGACGCTTGTGATCCTTATCCTCGATCTTCTCAGGAGCTTTGTTCACGTTGAAGAGCAAGCTTTCGGGCAACTGAAATACCTCCTCCTGCTTCGCTATATTGCAACCTCGTGGGATCTTTCTTCTCTTCACGGTTGCGTCGAGCTTACAGCTCCATTGTAAGCTACAAGACCTCTGGTGGCTCTTGGGCAAATTACCATTCGAAAAAACTTCGGACTTTGATCTTTTAAGCTCACGGCTCTTTTGGTTTTTTGAGTTGAAAAAATCGTCCACAAGGTCCTGCACGGAGTTTCGAGATTCTAGGTGGAGAAGAAAATCGTTCTCCGGTTGTTCTCTAGTGCGATCTTCTTCTTCAGTAAGGATATCGTCTTTCAGATCCATAGCCAAAAAATCTTCATAAGACATTTTTGGGAAAATATCTTGCATGGAGATTCCATCTAGAAGATCGTGAGGAAGATCTTCGAAGATTGCCTCCTTGAGTTCAGGAGGAAGAAGCAGATCTGTGTTGTTTTGTTCGGCCAAATTTTCATCAGCCTCCTTGTTGCAAACTGTGTCGATCAGTGTGTCTAGAGTTTGTTTTGCTATGGAGAAATCTTTCCTTTCAATTGAATGATCAATGGTGACATTGTGCTCCGTGTCTACTGACGGTTCAGGAACGCAGACCTGAATATAAGTCCTGATATAGTACTTGACGATTTTCAGCGGATTCACAGTCGACCAGTAGAGCCTTGAACATTTGTACCCATTCGGGATGATTCTTTCCTCAAAATCTGAGTACTCTGGAACAACAGTTCCCAAACATTCCACGCTAAGGGCACCGATCATAATTTTAACTTTGTCAGGTTCAGCGAATTTTTTCTTCTTCCTGTCCAGTTCCACGTAGACCGATCGTTTTAGACTGAAATCAGACTCACTCTGGGATTTTCGGTTTGCATTCGCCAGATGGGAGTTGCAAAAAATCGTCTTGTCATTGTTGAAAGCCAGGTTAATGTTTCGAGCGCAGGGATAGTGATAAGTGTTTCCGCAATTCTTAGAACAGCAACCCACACTGGCGCCCTTTTTACCACACTCAGTGCAGCGTATCAGGCGACCCCGAGAAACGGCACTGTGGACATTCTGTAACGACCCGTCAATCTCTTCGAAGACCTCGTTAGACCAGAGTGCACAATTTGAGTGCACCCATTCATTCTGACCACAGTAGAGTAAACGACCTTCTCGTGTTTCCTGACCGTCGCCTAGACCTGAAAATACAAATTTGATATTTAATGTTTTATAAGAAATAAAAATTTATTAATGAATGGTTGTTTAAAAAATAACCTTTGCAGAGACAACAACAGCGACTGTCTTCTTCCACAAGGATGTTGCTGTAGAGATTCGCAGTCTTTGCGGCAATGGTTTTAGGAGTTTTTAAAATTTCCTCTTTCCAGATATCCAAAATGGGATCGTGATACTTGGTCGGTGTAACTTCATAATCCTTATATGAATCCTTTGTAGGCGTACACATCCCGTCTCCTTCAATCTCTTTGTTGTACTGGTTGATGTTGAACCAAGGAAAAACTTCCTGTATCGTTGTATGATATGTTTCCGTGAGATTCGGCAACGCTGTTCTGCTAATAACATGTTCCATATCACAGTGGAATTGAAAAAGTGACCCGTATTCGTTCCCGTTCACCTTCCTCTTGACTGAAATCAGCGTCGGAGAAGGTCTTGCGAGGATTTGCTGATCAGAGCAGCTGCACTCCTTGCTCTCACTTCCACTCGCCTCTTCCTGAAACTTCTTCTCCATCTCGTTTCTCAGTCTCGTCTGTCTCAGTCTCCTCAAACCTCGTCTAAGAGATTCCTCCACGTCTTCAAACTTTGAGACCTCGTTTTCAGGTTTCTCGGACGACGAATCCTCGTTGTCCTCAAATTTGTAAAGATCTTTTATTGGTTCTTTTGATTCTAACTTTTGTATTGATTGGAAGTTTAATTTTCTGACGCTTGTAACAGGCCGACAAAGACATTCTTTACGTGGGCTCCATTTGAGAGCTGCCGAAGCTCTACGGTTTTTGCTCAGTGATTTGATTACTGCTATGAAGCCGGATTTCAGTTCCGCCTCAATTGCATTGCGCCAAACAGAATCGGGACTAGGAGAACATTGTCGACAAGTAAATTCTATGGAGTCTGGGAGGTAACTCAGGATTTGGTATCTCTCATCTGAGAGGCCTTCGCAGCGAGCATGAACCCAGCAGGAACATTCGTTACACTCCATCATCTGTGATAACAATACGAAATAAATTGAACAATGTGATAATCAAGTTCTATTATTTCAACACTATACAAATATATAATCCTCACCTTGGTATCAAAGTCATTTTCATTGTAACACCTTTGACACAAAGGACAGTAGTTACCCCTCTGTCTCAATTTGAAGCACATGGAGCACAAAGGTAAATTGCCGACGTGAACGTTGACACCCTCACTGCCGCAACTTTTACACTTGATGCAGCTTTGGCAGACGTAGGGTCTGTCTGGACTGTAAAGTCTCGCACTCACGCCGGATTTTGATAGACACGAGTGATGAAATGATTGCCGACAGCGTATACAGGATAGTTTTGGACCAGATCTGAGTTGGCAGGATTGACAAATGGTACACCGGGGACAGCACCAGTTTGGCAAGAAACAGGCGTTCCATTCACTCGGTTCCAAACAGAAAGGGTGGTAGGGCTCGCAACAACATTGACAATGTATCATCTGTAAACGAATAATGTTTTAAAATTCTCTGATAAGAGCAAAATAATGATACTTTGTGTGTTTCAATGAGAAAACTTACAGGTTCCTTTCCAGCACTTCCGCACAAATAACAGATTGCAGGAATGTGAAATGGTTCTGAAGCAATGAGAGCGAATCCTTTCAGTCCAACTTCTGCAGGATCATATTGTTACCCAAAAATCTATCGATATCATGTGCTTTGGTTCTGATAATGTCTTAGACAAAGAACGTGTCTGAAAATTACAAGAAAAACTTATCATTTCAGTTCTTTATTAATTACATTCAAATTTATATATTACTGTTTAACTCATACCACTGAGAGAGTCGTAGTTGTGACATTCTGCTGTGTTTTTGTTCTCTTACTCTGAATCTGCACGACTCCACTAATATTACAACTTTCATTACTTTTAATAATTTCCTTCTCTTTTATAGATTCTTCCTTCTTTAAAACTTTCTCCTCTTCTTTTTGCACTTTTGGAATGGTTTTGCCATTATCCTCGGCTTCATCTTTACCTTCGGCAAGAGGAAACGTTGCAATCGGCTGACCTAGAGCAACACTAGCACTCCTGCAGACGTGCTTCACTCTCGGACCTCGCAGATCTACTCTCTGTCTCAAGGTCTGTTGACCCTGTTGAGGTGTTAACTGCACACTTTTAATTTTCTTTCGCACTTTTATCCTGTTGTCCTTTTTTCGCTTCTTATTTGGAGATATGGGTACTGGGTAATCACCTGAAACCGACCAAATTCATCATCAATAAATATAACAAACCATTCTCAAATAAAATGCTTGTAATCCTTAAATTTGTTTGCTTACATTTATCCAACTTCTTGCAAGTAAAACTTAATCCAACAGCTTCTTGGTATCCAGATTTCTGTCCCAGTTCTATACTGTTCCAGGTCATTGCAGATTTAAACAAATTTTTCTCAGTGGAGTCTTCAGCTGGCCAGCCGAGTTTGTAGCCCGTGAGCTTTTGATTGTTGTCTATTATTTTGTCCGCCACCTCTTGATTCAAGGGCAAACCTATTCTCATTAGAGGAGGCAGCATGGCGTTTAACCCAGTCCGCATAGAAGCCGGCACGTTGTAAAACTTGAGACACATCTTCAGCCAGCAAGCGTGGCACCGGGTCTTGTAAGCACAGCGCAGAATATTCCACTCTTGATTGCGCACTGCTGGCCCAATCAAACAAAGTCCATCGCCTTGCGCGCACTGAAGCACAGGCGCTGGAGTATTCGTTGATTTTGCACACGCCTGTCTTTTAATCATCTTGCTGATGAACTTGCGACATGAGACGCAACTTTGAATGCCAAACTTGCGGGTTTGCTTTACCAATCGGTGAAACCGCACTGCTCCGCAGACTCCGCACTTTATGCTGTTTGTCATGCCTGAAAAATGGTAACGTTAATACAAAACAGTTCATATTATAATTTTAATCATTTAATTAGATTTATTTAATTTTTATATTATTTGTTTTTTGTGTAATTGACAAAAACAATAGATTACCCATGTTATTTTGAGTGCTAACGACCGAAAAAGGACCCTCAGTACCTCCCAAGCTTTTGTTATCTAGCTTCAACCTCGCTTTCCTCAAGATAACTTTGCCACCGTTCAGCTTCGTTCCTGACCATTCGTTCTGTTCTTCCTCCTCGCTATTTTCACTCGCACTCTCAGAAGCCGTGCTTTCTGCCTCTTGGTCCTGACTTTCATCCCTTTTCTCTTCATTCAACGTACCAGATCTTGTTTTCACCCTGGAAGACTCGAGACTGGAAACATCCGGAAGCGACTTGAAACCCTGCCCGTCCTTTTTGTTCTGCTCCACCACCACCTCCACTTTCTCTTCCTCCTTCACCTTCTTCGACTTCTTCGGCTGTTTCGCGGACTCTTCGGCGTGATCCTGTCCACCTGGACTCTCCGACTCCTCGATAAACCGCTTATTAGGCTTGATTACTCGGGAAGAATGCGCGCTCCGAATGGGCAGCACGAATTTTCGCGTCTTGTCCGAGTGGCCGATCTGAGACGGCCGCTGAAGCAGACGTTTCTTTCCCTTGCCGTTGCGCAGTTGGTGTCCCCTGGTACGCTGGTGTCGGTCCAACATGTTGTTCACTGACTTTAACCCTGGAGTTTTTGATAACGAGAGGAATTTTTTCTTTCGTTCCGAGGAGTCCAAGGGAGTTTTTGTTCTGCGGATCCGAGTAGGTTTCGAAGCTGGTGGGAATTCAACTGCAGTTTCAGAAGTCGTGGGCTCTGCAGCCTCTGGAGCCTCTGGAGGTTCAGGAGCTGCAGGGGATGGTGCGACGATAAGAGGCTCCTCTTTTTCTGGAAGCTTTGCAGGAGCTTCGGGGGGAGGGTTCGATGAGATTGCTGAATAACTTTCCTGGTCACTCTCGTGTTCATTTTGTATATTTGAAGGAGAGGGTGGAACCTCAGGGCTTGTTAAAACTCGGAGTGGAGATTGTTCCTGAAAGAGAAAGAAATGTTAATTGTTGTTGACACTCAAAAGTTGTTTTTATGTATACATGAAAGTTCATTTATTCGGATACATGTTGAAAATAAAAAATGTGTTTGAATGAATTAAAAATGTTAGTTTTAATGTTGAAATGGAAAATGAATGATGAATAATGTAAATAAATAATAAAATTCAATGTATGAATTTTGCAAAGAGTATCCAGATTGGAGTAGAAATATCGATTAGACAGGTGCGAATCAAAAATTGAACAGAAACAGGAGAGAGAAACAAAAAAAATGTGCAAACACAATGAAAGTGAAACCTAAATTTACACCATATGAATGTAAGTTTGATATTTCATGGCATCTTGTGCACGAGATGATCAAGTTCTATTTTTAATTTTTGTTCTCGTCTTTCACCCGAAAATACATTGTTAAGGACAAGTGTAAACTTAATAATAACTGAAACTCGCGGAGCAATTTGCATAGAGCCGAGCAAACAATCGCACAATTCAAAATACTTTCTCCTGTCAGAAGCGCGATGAAAAATATGAGCAGCAGAATAAATGACGACGTCGCATAAGAAAGAAATTTAAAACCGTCTCGTAAAACGTCAGTTAATTTCCCGTGCAAAGTACGGTTTTTACAACCAAAACAGAAAAAAGCGCCAACAATGTCAGAAGAACAAAAAAGTTGAATTGCAAAGTTGACTGTTCGATTGTTGCGTTTGATTTCGCAGCAGACCGACTGCTGTCACTTTTCGGAGCACACGGAGCAAACTTGGGGGGGAAACATTTTTTGACAGTCGTTTGACAATGGCCGAGGTCGGTTCACCGGATAGGCGTCGAGGGCACCTCGGACACAACAAAACAAAATACTTGGAGGTTATAACTGGCGACAGTGGTTTTGATCGGAATCTGCGGCACATCTGGCGGCGCGACGCGGGCCGCGCAGAGGGGGGGAGGGGGAGGAGTGCATCTGCGAGAAAATGCGTCGTGCGTGAAAAACACAGGAGACGCTGCGAGGTGAAATGGCGCACTTGGTCAGTTACCTGGAGGTGGCGGGCGTCCTCGGCGGCGCTGGCGGGCTGGCCGAGGACTTTGATTCTCTTCCTGGTGACCGCCTTCGGCGGCTTGCCGGGGAACTTGGACCTGCCCATGTCCGGCGTTGCTCAGCGCGACGCCACGCGCATTATTCGCGGTTCCGCGTCACTTCAGCGAGGCGCACCGAATGCCCAACGACCACGAAATTCTCCTCCAACGCAGGCATCACTGCTCGTTGCTCGCGACATACACGATGCGCGCACTCTCGACGCGAGCGCCCGCACATAGACACACACTACTAAACTACCAGCAGCACGGACGCGCGATAGTACAAGGCGCGCGAGCAGTGCCAGGCGCGCTCTCGAATCCCAGCCCGAACGCGAGAGGGCGCGACCGATCAGCCTCTAAAACGAGTTTCGCGCCGATACTTTTCTGTCGCTTGCACTCGCTTTATTTGAGGGAACATATTTTTTTGCCCAATTGCACCGAGCCGAAGATTAATATTCGGTGTCATGCCTCAGAATCAACTTCATACGATGCCCATTTGTTTGTTTTCACAAAACCCTTTTGTCTTTTTACTTTCTTTTTTTCTTACAATCACTTTTGCAAAATCAGCTTCTTGTTTTTTTTTTCTACTTTTTTTTCCTGTGGATACTATATATTTATTTGCGAATTATTTTTGTATGAAGGATGTCTTTTGAGAATTGAATAATTAATTTTTTTTTTCATTTTAGGTGCACACTTTTTTGCGAAGGACAGGTGGGAAAATAAGTTTGAATGATGAAAATAAGACGGAATGAAAAAATGTTACAAGCAAAGTAGTTTTTGCAAGTCTTTTGGATTTGAGAGTGTATTTTCAGGGTCATCAAAATTGGTATAATAACTGTGCAAGTCATTTGTTTACGTATAAAGATTTGTGGGGGCACTTCAGTACCCTTTTGTCATCGCTTTGAAAAGGGTTGCCAATGGGCGTATTAATATGTAGGGTAACTGTGGCAAATATTCACCCCATTCTCCGTCGGGCTACGTCTCGCGTCCTATGACAACAATCAAGCGATCAAGACCGTTGTCTGCATTAACAGTAAACTCATACAATATGCATACATTGGAACTAGATCAAGCAACTGATTTGCCTCATTATACAAAAAAATACAAGTGAACATCAGGCAGTTTTGAAAATTAAACAATTAATCGCTCTTTTTGACAGAATTTAACTATTAACAAAAATTGAAACGAGAAATATAATTTCTGACACCTCTATTGCAATCGATCACATTCAAGCAAACAGTTTTAATGTTTTTATCTTCAACTTATTGTTCAATTTCTTTTGAAATTGAAATTGAAAAGAAACAATCGAGTTTTTGAATAACAATAACAGATATAAAAATGGTTATAAATTTGCATAAAAATAAAACAAAAGGGAGAGGTAAAGTTTATAAATGTTGTAAAGTTTTTGAATGAATAAAGTTTGAATAATAAAAATTGCAAGAGAATATTTAAAATTGAATTTTATTTTGTTTTTGCAGAAACGAGCTTTGTACAACTTATTTTACGAGAGGAACGAGCGCGTCTTGAAGTGACAGACTTTCGCGTTTGGCAAGTGGATGCGCGGTGACTCTTGGGACACACAAAACAGTTTGCATTACATGTCTGCCCCGTCCACAATATCCTTCGCACGATTTTCTTTGATACACACACGGGGTGAGCACACACGCACAAAGCCAGATCGCTCGGCGCTGCTCGGACGACCTCGTGCGGGGACCGCGCAATGCGATTTCGAGATGCTACGAGAGCGAGATAATGAAGGACTCGCTTCTCTTTTCTTGTTTTCGGCGAGCGTAAACGCGTTATAAAAGCTCATGCTCTCTCACTTTCTGACTCTCTGCGTAGCGCGCGCTCTTTTGTTTACACGGAGGTCATCCACGATTCGAGGTGACGCAAACGAGATTGATTTTAAAAGGGTTTCGTATATGCTATTCAATGATCCTGAATCAAGGATACCAGATTTTTATCTAACCTTTTTTTTCTTCTTCTTCTGGCACTTGTTTTTTTAGTTTAACAAAATATGCATGTCTTTTTGAAAAGATGTACATTTTAACAATGTTTTAATTGTAAATTTTGTAGATGATTTTCAATTGAAACCTTAAGTTATTTACGACAAAAAATTGGACCAGGTGTGATCTAATATCCAGCAGAAAAAACCAATAAGATTAACTGGAAAAGTGTTTCGACACGGCCGACCTTTCCATAATTCATTGTCCTTCCACATTTTTGACAGTTTTTCAATTAATGACCTCCAAGCTCTAGGCGTACACTCGAAACTGCTCGAAACGTATTCGCCTTTATCCGAACGTTTCACAATCAGTCACAATCACTCGACATTATATAACTATTTTATTGTTCATAAAATATTTTCATGCCAAAGCCGGCGCGATGCTAATGAATCACTCACTGTTTCAAATCAATAAATTTAACGAACGAAAAACTTTCATGCAAAACATTATTTTGTCGCAAATATTTTGATACCTTCATAATAATGAAAAAAAAAATAAATAAAAAAAAATTATTTGATATAAATTAATGTTTTTATAAAATGTTTCGAACCATATGAAATTCAGGAATTCGATCACTAAATGGACATTTCTGATTATTATTGACTTTTGTATCATTATTATAATTTTTTTATTTTGAATCTCAATCAACACTTTTTGTCGTCTGGGATGCCTAAATCTTTTTCTTTGTTACAAACTGCTATCCTAGTATGCGCGATTGTGTCGACGAGATTAATGAATAATTGATAAGATTTTTTGTCATCACTGTTTACATGTATCTTTTTTCAAGATCCATCTATTTCTTAGCGCCCGAACCACGATATAGTGTAATCAATTATAATGGACCCCTTTTTTTCCTTCGTACTTCGGCTACTTTATAATTCATAAGCCCATAAAGAGGCACAAATATTTGTTTTTACGACACGGGCCTTTTACACAATATGCTTCACGAAAATCTGACAATTAAAATCAAATTTCGTATTAAGTCCGTTGTCTGAGAATCGGAACAACTTCGACTTTATTTCACACGTTCGAATATCATTTTGACGACCGGAAAAGTGACCTAAATTTAGGGCAACGAAATCTCCTTTGTTCAAGATTTAGGGATCGCACAAGAAAATTTATATTTCTTTGTTTGAAATTCGTTCGAGCAGTGCATCCGTTTTTTTTTGCACTTTTTTTGTCAGCGCTGAACTGTAACATTCAACGTTTTAAGGTATATTTTGGTGTTCATTTTTTTCTGTTATATCTTGGAAATGCGCATCAGCTCTGTGAATAGAAATGCGTTGAAATTTTTCCGTCGATGATGATTCATTCCCATGAGATTCGACGAAGTATTTGCTTAAGCTGAATATCGGAGCTCATATGCGTCGTAAATAATTGGAAAGTGCCATTCAATTTGTATCGACTGGTTATTCAGACTGAATCACAGACTCGACTGGGGAACTTTTACGCGGGAAGAAAGAAAAATCACTGAATCCAGATCAAAAACATTTGAACATATTTATTTCAAAAAATGCAAAATTTATTATTTTATCAATTAATATTTTATAATTTATGAAACATTTGATACAATAATTAATTTAACATCAACTACAATCTACAGTTGACAACTTGACATGAAAAATATATAAAAAAAACTTATAGAAAAAAGTTTGCTTTGCATGCACACAAAAGTTTACTGACAATTAGTTATCACATTTTCAACTACACGTTTTCTTAGTTCAATTCTGGACGATAATTTTCTATAATGAGACTCAGGGCACGATGCTGGTTGGTAAAAAGACGTGGACTTCGGTTACAATTCCAGTCAGGTAAAACACTCGGACGTTCAGTTGAAGGTTTCATCTTCATTTTTGCCAGGGTGATTTGCATCCTTCGTAAATAGTATTGAACTTTTTCCCTCTCAAAAACTTCCTGCAAATTAGTAAAATCATAAGAATTTTAAGGAACTTGATTGATAAAACTGAATTTAACAAATATAATAATCGTTAATTACCGCAGCATACTGGGGCTCGTTAGTCAAATGCCAGAACAAAGTTGCAGTAACAAAGAACAGGTCAGTTTGTTTTTCAATAGTTGCGCTCATGATGCTGGTCAAGATATCAGAATACTCAGGCTGGAACCAGAAAAAACGTTCATTACACTTTTGCAAAAGAATCATCACTGTAGAAAACAAATATTTAAAAAAAACTTACAATAGTGACATATCCCACAGTTCTCGAATACTTGGACAAATTGATCAAAATATTGGAAGCTGCTTCAGCAACTTCTTTCATAGGCAAAGATCTGTTGTACATATAAAATTTCTGGTATATCGACTCCGCCAACTCCATCCGGCATATCAAGATACAACTATCTGGCGACAATCTTGTTACGGTATCCAAGGTACAAAGACAAACGAGCAACTGGCCAACATTATTTGGATTTCTCAAAAACGTAGCCGCCTCATGTACTTTGTTCGCAATTGTATTGGTGGAGGTAACAGCAATTTTTGCGGTTTTCACAGTTCTTCTTCTGAGCTCAGTCACTTGCTGACATGACCTCTGCCGAACTTGGTAGCCTCTCCAGTGAGCCTGAATCTTGGCAGCTGCATTATAAAGACGATTTTGTTCATTCATTTCCCACTGTTGTTGGGCTTCAATTTGTCTCCTCTCTCTATTATCTCTGAATCGTCTCTGGAGTTTAACAGTGACGTTTTTAAGGGCTCTGAATTGTTCCGCAGTTCTTCTAGTTAGCAAAACGGAGCGCCACCACATCTGAATTTTTCTGATTGCTTCGAGTTTCACTTGGACAGACCTAATAACAACTCGCATTCTGTGGTAACTTTGGATTTTGATCGCAGCACGTTTCATCCGAAGAAAAGCGTTTCTTTGCTTTCGTGCCTCGAGAGTAGCTCGCCAACGGTCTTGGATGATCTTCGTGGCTTCTCTCTTCATCATGAATTTCGTTGAAGCAGAAACCATCCTCTGGTAAGCTTGAATTTTGATCGCAGCTTTTTTCATCTCTATGAATCTCTGTCTTTGTTCGTGCATGAGCATCGTGGCTCTCCAGACACTTTGGATTTTCCTACACGCCTGGATTCTACGCTTCATGAAGAGTTTCTGGCGCCACCAGTGTTGGATTTGTATAACGACTTTTCTTTCATGTTGGAACTGTCTTCTCTGTTGAATCATTTTCCACTGGCTCTGTATTTTGATCGCCGATTGCTTTTCTTTCAGAAATTGTTGTCTCTGTTTTTCGGCTAGGATTGTTTCCCTCCATCGTTTTTGAATCTTGATTGCAGCTGCCCTAAATTTCAAATATCTTTTTCTCTGACGTAAAGCAAGTTTCGTGTAGGACCACCAGGCTTGGATTCTTCTAACGGCTACCTGACATTGAACGAGCTGCCTTTCCGCTGAACGACATGCAATTCTATTGCGGTACCATCTTTGGATTTTCACTGCAGCGGCTTTCTGAGCACAAAATGCTCTGCTTTGCTGCAACATTTTCCAGTTTTTCTGGAAAACGATGCACGCGTTTATGAGAGTTATGAAATATTCTCTCTGAGATCGACCGATGAGAATCGCTCTCCACCATGTCTGAATTTTTACAACACTTTTTTTTGTATTTTCAAATTTTCGACATTCAACTCGTCTTCGCCAGTGCGACTGTATAGTGACGATTGCTCTTTTTTTATCAACCAAATATGCTCTGTCAGTTTTGGTCTCTGAAAATCTTCTCCACGCAGTCTGAATTATGCAAGCTTTTCGCTTAAGTTTTAAAAAGTTTGTTTTTGCTCGGATCATCTCATTTCTGGCGATCCACCGAGTTTCTATTGTTCTGACCGCATCTTTTAGAATGATGAAATCATTTCTGTCTTTATTCCTTGCAAATGTAGCTCTCCACCAAGCTTGAATCAACTTTGCTGTCTTGATCTGTTTCAGGAACTGCTGCCTTTCCTTTCGTGCCAATTTTGTCGCTCTCCACTTTTGCTGTAGATAGATCAATTTTGATCGCGTCTGGAGATACTCCAATCGGGTTTTACGAGCGGAAACTTTAGCTCTGTACAATTGCTGAATTCTGATTGTCTTCTTTCGCAGATTAAGATAATCTGCGCGTACAGTCTTCATCTGCTTTCTAGCCCTCCATCTTTGCTGAAGCGCATTAACAGCGCGAAGATCTCTCTTGAGTTCCTGGACAAGCGGTCTTGTTATCAAGAAGTTGTGCCAACTTCTCTGGATTATTTTTGCAGCTTTTTCCATCTCACGATGTCGCAGTCTTTGCTGTAGTAGTCTCCAGAACTTCTGTATTTTCAAAACAGCAGCAGTCTGAATTTGAAGCACGCGTTGTCTCTCTTCTTCCATTGCGATTTCTCTCTTCCTTTGCAGATAGCTTCTCCATTTTTTCTGGATCACTGTAGCGGCAAGTTCCCTTCGTTTTTTAAGGAAATTCCTGATTTTTACGTACCACAATTTTGCACGCCACCATTTTTGTACTTTCATCGCTGCCTTTTCGAACAAAGGCTTCTGGAACTTGTAGATAATCTGCCAAAGTAGGGACAGAGTTTTTTCTCTGTGTCCCTCGACAATACTCTTCGCATCAATATCACCCACCAATTCGTATCCTGCCGATTTTAACGCCTTAAGTGCCAAATCAACGTTGTGAACCTTTTGCAATTTCGAATGTGCTGGCATTCTGCATTTGCTGACCAATCCATCCTGACCCGTGATGATTTCCATCGCGCGACAGAGCTTCACCCCGTCTCTCAGATCCGCACTCAAGTCTACAACAGCATAATCGTACTCATCAAGACACACCTGCTTGTGAGTCACTGAATAACCGAAGCCTCGAAGAACTTTTGTCACGTCGCCGATTCCGCTCAGAACTTCTCGAGTGAATGTCAGCAGGATGCTTCGACTATCCTTGATAGTGGATTTTTTCCGGAAGAGGCAAGGATCGTGACCGATGAGCTTGTGGTTCTTCGCATAGTCTAAAAAGTAGATTATAGCGAAGAATTTCTGAAGGATGAATTTGTTCAAGTTGGGCAGGAAGGTGGGTTTGCGCAAACTGTTGGAATAAGAGTATTCCTTGATGAGTTGCGGATCGGAAAAGAAGCGAGCGAGTAGAAAACGGGTTAAGCCGATCAGATCGTTGTTTGAATGCAAAGAAATTGGCTCATTGTAAACGGTTTCCAAAGAGATACGCAACCATAAGGGATTATAAGAAAGGAATAACTCCAGAATTGCTTTTTGGAGCCCTGAAAAATAAAAGATAGAAGAAAATTATAAATTGCATTTTTGTTTTTATTTTGTTCATTAAAAAAGAATGTAGAGAAAAGTTATCAGTTACCTATGTCCTTGTGAAGATTACGGTCTTTTCTCACACTTAAGATTTCTTTTTCGATTCCGACATAGGTGCGACACAACGCATCGGCAACTTCGGGATTTCTATACATAACACATGCTGCTTTTCGCAGGGTGTTGAGTTTCGATTCCGTGTGATACCTGTAAATTTAAGTTTTATTAATTGAAATATAAAAAATCATCTATTCATGTTAATTTTGCAAATTTTTATGCCACTACCTTGCAGAAATGGTCTCTTTGGTTTGTGCGAGTACAACGTCTTCCTTTTGTCGGCATGATTGCCACAATTTGCCAATGTCTATGACTTCTGCATCGACATCTGTTGACAAATGTTCCGGCGCTGTCATCAAAGCATTTAACCATTTCATGAACTCGACCTCCTGCTGATGAATCCATTTTTCGTCGTAGTAAACTTTACTGTAAAAATATTAAAAAATGATTCATTGATATTTAAATATATATCGTGTTATTTAATCATGATACTTCATTTAGTTTAGTTTAATGGAATACTTTTTTTAACTATATCTAATAATGATTTATCTCTAAAATGCTTATCTTTGAAACATTAAAATCACAAAAATGTAATAATATTATTTGAATGAATCAGAACTCCAACTGCGATTAAATTCAAAAATACAATTTTTTTTTTTTTTTTTTTTTTTTTTTTTTGATGCTATTCTTACCTACTAAGGAAAGGATCTTCAGTAGTGGTTGCAGCGAAAGGATCAGGAGTATACAGTTGATTCACAAAGTCCTTACTTTCAACTTTTAAACTCCTGTTTGATCCTTTCGGTCGGACGATCCCTGCAGTTGATACTCTGGTGATCTTCACTCCAGGAATATTCAGACTCGAAGCTAAAAATTAATAATCAAATCAAATTATAATAATTCTAATGACACAATTTCTACGAAATATCAATAAACTTTTTTGACTCACCACTTGTATTCTTATTAATCTGAACTTTCTTCTTTAGAGTGTTTTCTAACTTTTCTTTCGTCAATCTGCACTTTTTTCTCGGTGTGATTGTTTTCATCACTCCGGCTTTGAAGGCAGGTTTTACCGGTGGTGAGATCTCCATCTTGTACGGTCTGAACTGTTTGAATCTTTTTGAAGGAGGAGAAACAAAAGTTACATTCAAACTATCCTCTTCGACGATCTTCTGCAGCTGACTAACGGCTTGGTGTACAGGCTGCTGACTATTCTGAGTAGCAAAAGAGTTGGTCCAGAGATCTGCTTCGACGACTTCTTTAACCGAACTCTGGTCGAATAGTTTCAACGAACAGTTTTTCAATTTGAATGGCGACTTTTGTGGTTCATCAGGCTGAATCGGAGATAACGATTCTAGAGTTTCAGCTAGACTCAGTTTAGCACAAGACTTTGATCCGTTTGGAGTAACATCGTATGTTGCATTCGAATTAAACGATGACGCTGTTTGATTGCTCTCCTCTGTTACATTATAAGTTTTGTTCTGTGTTTTCGCAATTGTTGAACATCGTTGTGGAGAAAATGTGCTTTTCGGAGTATGCACAACGGAAAAATTCACCTGATTGACAATGAACGAAAATTCGCTATGAGTTTCGGTTCTTTGCACCGATTCCTCTAAACTTACATTCGCCAATGGAGTTGGAGATTTGCATTCATTAATAATGGCTTCTTTGTCCTTTCTAACGACATCAAATGTTTCTCGTCTTATTGTCTGTGCTTGACTAATTGTAAAAGTCTTTGAAGTTCCAGGCAACAATTTTGGATCAAAAACTGATAGGTCAAAATTAGAATTGACAATTGCAGAGAAATCTAACACCGGGTCGTTTTGTTTCTTAATTCTTTTGCAAGTTTCCTCAGGCTGGGGTGGTGCTTCTTCGTCATTCTCCTTGTCAGATTCAGGGATTGTTGGACTCCTACTTCTCTTGACACGATTGATGTTGGCTTCGACAATGGGTTTCTTTTGGACTGATGCAGCAGCAGGTCGAGTGTTGTAGCTGTTTGTAGTAAGAATCCTATTACTTTGCGCATTAGTCTTGGACAAAGCTTTGCGACTTTTAACCACACGCTTCGGGTCTTTTGCAGTTAAATTTAGAGTGATATTGTATCTGCTTCGACGGTTGTCCGTAATCTCTAATGTGTCCCGAAACACGCCGGCTTTTAGAGGAGTCCATGTCAGCTCTAGAACATATTCCTCGTTGCCATCAATTTGAAATTCTGTGCTGCTTATGGACAGGTTTCTCTCACCAGGCGGTTGTTTTGTGACAGTTAACTGGAATTTAATTATCACATTTAATCACACATGACTATGACTGCCCTTATCTTATTTTTTTAAAAATTTACACTCGAAAAAGTTTAAAAATAAGCAGCTGTTTACTGACAGAAGACTGAAAATGAACTGAATATTGTAATAGATATCTAAAAATTGTGGACACAACATTTTTCGTCACCTAGCCTTATTAGTTAATGTTGAAAATAAATTATCAGCTCATTAGCCAACTGATAAAGCATCGTCATGCCATTACTAGTGTTACAATTTCTTATAATTCCAAGTGATAGGAAAGAGGTGTCAATTAATTTTTAAAACAAGAAGCAAAATTATAGATTTCATTCATGGTAGTTAATTTTAAATTACCGATCAATCTTATATAAGAAAGTTGGAAGTAACTTGCGACGATGGTAAAGTTTATTGCAGTACAATTATGATAGAACGTAATCAAGACAATTTTCCAAGAACATTGCACTCATTTAATTGATAACATATTTAGTACAGGATTTTTAAAAAAGATTGTACCATTAATCTGATTCATTTTTGAACTTGGTGTTCTATAAAATCAGGTAAGATAATAAATAAACTCGTCAAATTTTTTTATGAATCTACAGGAACTATAGATTAAAGTGATAAGAAAAAGATTAGTTTTTGTGTATAAAAACGCGTTAAGGTCAGGAGTAATATAACATTGTTTTTTGAAAGTTAAAAAATCAATTGTCAGAAAAAACAACTGTCGTTTAACCTTCTGAACTCGACTTGTTTTTATAAGCACACCAACCCTTTATCACCTTTTGGAATCTTGAAACCGTGGAATTTTCTTTTAATATCAAGATATTTTTTCTTTATTTCATTGAATTATTGCATACTTTCATTTTATCATTTTACTAACCAATTTTTCATTCATAAAATTATATTAAAAAAAAAATTGCTTACCTTTAGAGGACTTTTGTTTGTATTTTTCAATGTGAGAAAAGCCTGTACAGGAATGCTAATTTTCGATTCTAATGTGATGTGAGTTTGCGGTTGAAACGGAGCAAGAATCATAAAATACCGTGTCACAGGGTCCTGATTTTCTGATTCTTTTGTAGATTTTGATTGACATTTTTTCTCTTTTGGCGTTATATTTACCTGGAATAATATTTTTCAAGCTATTAGACAAAGAAACATTCACCGTAAAAATTAACAATGGGATTTGTGCCTTTTAATTAATAAATAACGTATTTATAATTAAAAAATATTATTACATTGTAGAATTAATTATATACTATTTATTATATTATTAACACAAAAAATAAAAACACAAGTTTGGAAGTTTAAAAAACCAGTTTGTAAACAAGTAAACTCAGAAGCACGTTAATGGCGCCAAATTCTCTGTTGTCAAGAGCGGGATTAGCATCATATAAATTTTAACCTAAACTTCAAATTTCATCATTTTCTTGAATAAAGTTTGACAACATTCATCTTTCCGTTTTTACAATCTAAGAAAGATACATTTATATAATATCAAATAGCAAATAGACAGAAAGCATAAAATGTAATTTTTAATTAAAAACATAAAAGTTGAAGAAACTTGTTGAAATCTTTTTATTTTAAACTTACTTGGAAAAACATTTTGTTTCCCTGTTGCTATTGCTTTTTATTAACTTTTTTTACTTAAGAAAACCTTAAATTACACTTAAAAAACTTTGCCGTTCCCATGCACATTTAACCAACGTAACCGTCATGCATGTTTTGAGTTTTAAATTTCGGTTAGATTTCGGTTAGAGACGCTTAAATTCCTCTCTTTTTTGATTGGTTGATCGTTAAATTAGCAAAATCGTATTTTATAGAACAAAGTAGCGACATCTGACGTCAGTAGTTCTCATTCAAATGAAGATTTATTTTCATCAAATTCAATGAAAAACTTTATCAGGTGTTAAATAAATAAAAGAACATCAATTATTTCAATTTGTAATTTAGTTTATTTGACATTTTGTTACATCAATAATAAAATTTTTAGTCGTTAACTTCGACAGGTTGCAGTTCGATGACATTTGTCGTGCCCTCTACAGGTGAATCACAGCGGGATTGCTGTCTGTGGCGTGTTGCTCGTCAATCGAGATCAATCGGAGCAATAACAGATGTATTTGTTAATTATTATAAATTAAAAAGTCACGAAGATGTTTAAACAAATAAAATTTATTTTGTTGGGTTTGTTACTTATTTATGTGAACGATGCTTTCGGCCAATATAGGAATAGACATGTAAGTGTAGTATTTTTACTATCACCCAGCCTATCTAACTTTTTGACATAGGACACGTACACAAGTTCCACCGGATCATTATTTTTCATAATATCAATTACGATTCTTTCTGTACTTTTTGTACTTTGTATGATTATATGACATTCTCCATTTCGCAATTATGAAAATATAATTCCATATTTTATTGATAGATAAAAATTGTTTTGTTATCAAAACATAACCTTTTTTCACACCGACTTCTCAAGTAACTTGGACATTATTACAAGAACACACTTTTTTCATAAAAAAAATAAAACGACAAATAAGAAAATAAATTTGATTTTTAATTTCATTTGAAACATTATTTATTTTTCTTTAGAGTCAAAGTTCTTCACTGGCGGATAGAGTGCAACAACTGACAGATCTGGCCATAAAAAGGCCAGTGATAAAATTAAATGGAGCAAAATTTAAAGAATTCATCAAATCAACTCCGAGAAACTATTCGATGATTGTCATGTTTACTGCAATGGCACCTCAAAGGCAGTGTCAAATATGCCGGCATGCAAGTGAGGAATTTATTATCGTTGCAAATTCGTTTAGATTTTCTCCAGCTTACTCGAACAAAATGTTCTTCGCTTCTGTCGATTTTGATGAAGGTTCTGACGTTTTTCAAATGGTAAGAAACAAATCAGCGAGTTCATTCGTATATAAAACAAGTTATTGTACCAAATAATTGTATTTTATTATTTCTAGATGCGATTAAATACAGCACCAATTTATATGCACTTCCCACCAAAAGGCAAACCTAAAGCAGCTGATACAATGGACATTCAAAGAGTTGGCTTTGGTGCTGAAGCTATTGCAAAGTGGATTTTTGAACGAACTGACATTCAAGTAAGGAATTTTCCAAAAAAATTTTAATAATCAACTTTCAATTTTTCAAACGATTAATGTTATTATATTTGATTTCAGATCAGAGTTTTTAGGCCACCAAATTATTCAGGAACTGTTGCCGTTTTGATGCTCATGATTCTGATCGGAGGATTTTTGTATCTACGAAGAAATAATTTAGACTTTATTTATAATAAAACAATTTGGGGCCTTGGTGCTTTGGTAAGAAATTTTTCAGTTTTTTTTTTTTTATTATTATTATTTAATATTAAATAAGACTCGGTTCGATGAGAACTTGAAAAACAACTTTTATTTCATGGTTACAGTTCTTTACTCTTACAATGATTTCTGGTCAAATGTGGAATCATATAAGAGGACCTCCTTTCATCCACAAATCTCCTAATGGAAACATCGCTTATATTCATGGGTCTTCACAAGGACAATTCATATTAGAGACGTATATAGTAATGATGTTGAGTATCCTTTGAAAAACATAATAGATTAAGTCGTTGTTTCATTTTTCTTCTTGAAATCATACATTTCAAAATGATATCTTTTTTGTATGTTGTTTTCCTTAATGATATTGTTCTAAGATGGAGCAGTTGTGTTGGGTATGATTCTTATGACTGAAGCAGCATCACGAAAAGGTGATGTTAAAAAACGAAGAATCATCGCAGTTCTAGGTTTGGGTCTTGTTGCTATTTTCTTCAGCTCATTGTTATCGATATTTAGAAACAAAACACAAGGCTATCCATACAGGTAATACATTTTATATACAAAACATTTTATTCAATAATCTAATTAATTAACTAATAAAAACAATTTTTTGTTTCAGCCTGTTATTCAAATAGATCCATTTCCATAATTTAGTTTCATACATCTTCACTGCATCAATTTTATGCTGCGAGGAGAAGTGGTTGAGGATTCGCATTCCTTTTGCGCTGTGAAACTTCAAACGATATAAAATTTGACAAAATCTCTATTAGTTCATATTTTTTTTATACTCAAAAATATAATAGTTAATCAAATATCGTGAACCGTTTTCACCATTTAGGTGTACATGGAAAATGTTATAATTTTGAATGAAAAATTATTATTTTTCTTGGAGTCGTTATTAATTTTGTAATTTCCTTTATTTTCAAGGAAACTTGCGGATACTAAATTGAATAAAAAGTTATTAAAAGTTACTTTTTATATTAAGTTCCTACTCTATTGCATTATTGTTACAGTCAAAACGGTTAATAGTAAAATATTGAGGTTGTTATATTCAACAGACAAAATCTACCTTGTTTCAGGATAATGCGGATTAAGGATTGAAAATTAGCAATGATATCCAAAAATAAATTCTCTGCAGGGTGGAGTGGAGGTATTTGTTTTTTGGTATTAAATTTGGTATTGAAACTCAATGTTTTTTTTTTTACTTTTGTTTTTTGTTTTTGACTTTTTATTTTTGAAAGGGGAATGATTTTGTTCTGTTTTTTATGATAATTTTTTAACATTCACATTTTTTGATCTTAGGACTAGGTTACTTCAGTCTCCCCTTATCAAACTACATTTCAGTGGTTTAAAGTTGTTTAGGAAACACAGACAATTATACTTATTATAAATCTTCTTCAGAACAAGTTTAGGTAATAAAGAGGTAAATGTAACCTGCAATTACCTCATTATTATTAGAAGCCACAGAAAGACTGGTATATTTTTGGTGCAATATACTTTTTGTATTATTTAATTATTTATATATAGTAGAATATATCGTCGCCCCAGACGAAAAAGGGCCTATTTCAGTTAATGGATATAAAAGGGCCTATTTCAAATTCTCTTAGTTTTGCCGAAAAAATTTAAAATTTTTTTAAATAATGATAGTTGGTCTATTTCAGAAATTCAAAATGAAATGACGAAAAAGGGTCTATTTAGGGTCTAACATAGTTTTCAAATGATTAATTTTTCGTTAGTCAATTCAATTTTTTCGGAATAAGCTTTTTTTAAACTGCATTCCATGAAATTTGTCCACGAGGTTTTTTTTTTTTCATCAGTTTTTTCGACAATTCTGGACCGCTGAAATTGTCTTGCTTGAATATAATTTCGTTCATACTTGGAAAAATTTTAATCTCTTTCAATTTGGCAATTTTCAAAGTTGTCCAATTGAAAAACTGTGAAGTTATAAACTAAGTTATACCTTTTTTCAAAGGGTCACACACACGTTCATTCGCGCGTTGTTTATATGTCAGGTCATTGCTGACATTGTTGCAATTTTCAACCAATAACAATTAGAAAATTATGCAGCACTGTATTCGAATGAATGTTTCTATATTATAAGAAAAGAACGAGGCTATTCGCCCTGCAGAGTAAATAAGAGTAAACAAGAGTAAACAAGAGTGAACAAGAGTAAATGAGAGTAAATGAAGAGTACATGAGAGTACATGAGAGTAAATGAGAGTGACCGAGAGTATATGAAAAGACGTTTTTCGAAAATTCTGGTTAGCTTTAATAAAAAAAAAACAAAAGAAGCCACAGACCGATGATTTTGGTAGATCACAGGCTCGTTTTCTATAAAAAAAAAAAAAA
>JAAMPD010000910.1:0-33643 GCA_025266255.1 Trissolcus basalis
TGTGTGGGCCAATCACAGCGCGAGGAATTTTCTGTTTCTCTCGTTCCGAGTGAGAAAAATGTCACGTGATCCTCCAGCTGGAGGATTCCTCGCGCTGTGTTGGCCCACACACACATGCAAAGAACTGTCATTTTAACAACGATTCTTAGCGTTCCACGCCGCAGGGTTAATATAATGATATATTATAAGGATAATAAAAAAATAGTATTCAAATTTGTTTATTATAATATAGCAAGTGGATGTGAATAAAAAAGGATCTTATGATGAAGGTTTTTGTTTCGAGTTAAAGACTGGTACATATTGATAAATGCGGGTAAACGATCGCATAAACGTATTCGTGTCAAAGGCAGCTCCGGTCGAGACCCGTGTTATCCTTTGACCCCACTCCATCATCTCCAACTTACTTGGCCGTTCTGCCGAAGACCGGGCATGCTCATGAAGTTGGTATTAATTTTCAACTCACCTGGTGCAACTGCTAATATCCTCAATTAACACCCTCAGCATTTAATGAAGGTTACCCTATCCGCTCTTGAATTTCCAATGCAAAGTAGTCACTAATGAAACAAGCACTTTGTCGCATTATTAATCTTATCGAAAATGCATCCACAAACAAGAAACAATTTTGATGCCCGACAACAAAAATGTCGTTGTATTTTTTAATGCGAAAAACAAGTTTGAAATAAATATGAAATATAATGTCTATTTGGTCTTTTTTTTTTTTTCTTCAGACATCTCTTCGTCGGGAGATATGGAATCTTACAATTTTTGCTTTGAAAAGAGCCAGCGAATATTTAAGTTGTGGAAATTTCATCCGAAAGTATACGTGCGCATCTGATATACGAGAGTCTGTATAGCATTGCCGCGCCGTAATGTATCGGATATCTGCATATTGCGTTTACAGATCCGAAGTTACATATGACGCGCTTACGAGCGTTTGCTTTGCACAGAGATGTACTTGTAAACGTGATACAAAGCTTGGATAGCTCGGGGATTTTCGCACCAAAAGAGATTTCTTGCACAGAAATTATAGAGTCTAGTCATTAAGCGCAATTAATACAATTTGTAAATTTACACTCGCGGTGGTTCCGGCAAGTTTACACAAGCCAAATCAATATGCACACTATTTGCGTTAACGAAACCGCAACATCCTTTTGCTTCAAAGTTTCATCATATTTAATAAATAACAAATCTTTTGACGATTTGTCAGCGTTGTTTTATATGTTTGTTGATGTAAAAGTTAATCACCGAGTTGAGCGGACAAAATAATCGTTCAGAATTAAATACGTAAATGTGCGCGTCTGAATTGATTTGCCTTTATTTTTCTTCTTTTTTTTCTTTTTATCTTGCAATTTTTTCTTCCATTTCGAAACAAGAATAGCGAAAAATGTCTTTTCCAACCACTTTGAAATTCCATCTGACAGATTGTAAAGAGAGCGAGAAAAAAGGGACGTCGTGATAAAAAGTTTTTCATATTTGATGGTAACGACGAAGATTTTTGAAATGTGCTGTTAAGCGCATCTCCCTGGCACCTTTTCAGCTCTGTCGCGACGCGATAGATTTATTCGCCGAAGAATGTCAACATTTATGGCGCTGCAAAGACACCTGCTTGAAATTTCATCGCGCTTCAAAACACTCGGCTGTTCTCGCGCCACGGCCTTAATTATTCGCACAAATGAATCGTGCGTTTGCAAATTTGCACGCTTTTTGTGTTTTTAAAATATGGATGTTACAGGCAGAATCAACGGGGAAGAGGTGGTACCTGGCATACAAATTGTTTTTCATCCCACGACAATTGCATCACATTTTCTGTTTTCATTGTAACATTTTTTCTTTTTTTTTTTTTTTCTATAAATGGTATTGCTCTTTTTGATTTCACGTTTTTAATATGAAAATTGTGAGCTATTAACTTGTGTGTAACGTTTACTTTCAGAAGGAAATTGACAAATTGTCTAAAACCGTTAGAAAGGGTGAAAGATATATTTAAAACTTTGGTCTTATCTGGTGGATATTGCGTACCATTTACAATATTTGTGTAATATGTCAAGACTTGTGATTGACGTGTCAAGACCGGGTCCTAGGTGTGTGAACTGAGGTTGGTGAATTTGTGTTGAACTATCATCAATAGGTATATTATACTTATATATACTTATATTACGTTCTTTATAAGTTCTTATCAAAACTTTTGGAGCAAAATTTATTTGAATCTAATAAATTTATTTGGATATGAACCTAATAAATGTTTATTAGGTTATTATCCCAATAAAATAAATTTAATTTAACAAAAATTTGAAAAAAAATTGTTCCGTTTTTTCTCACTGCATAATTAAAGAATTTGCTGATTCCGTTTACGATATGCAAATATGTAGTATGACGTGTCAAGATCGAGTCTTGAGGGGTGAACTGATGGTGATATGGCGGGGGTCGCCGTTTATATATAGGTAAGGTTTTTGATAAGTCCCTATAACACCATTGTTTTTAGGATTTGGATGATGTACTGATGAGATAGGTTTCCATCAAAAAATATGACGCGATCATATTTTTAAAATCCTGTGAGCCGTCGGCAGCTATACTTATCTCTGAAAAGTAAAATGAAATATAATACGATTCACTTATGACAAATAATAATTTAGGTTATGCGAAACAACGAAAAAAAAGAAAAAAGAGAAAAAAAAGAAAGAAAGAATGAAGGAAAACAGTTGTGGTAAATATGAGAATAAGCGAGGAAAAGTTGTGAAAGCCTTAGACGACGGGATACTTTGAAGGGCGCATTTGTAAATACGTGATTAACGTGGACAGGGCATAGTCTGAGACTGGAATGGCAGAGAGAAAGAAGGAGGAAAACGAGCGATCCATTTGGCGTGTGCGTTAAGTGAACCGCCACGAGGACCTATATGATTTCCCCCTGGCGCAAGAATCAGAACCCCTCAGTGGCTGTGCAGCCCCTACCGCATCTTCCGCGCTGTCAGTCGCATCGGATAGCAAACAAAAGACGAGCGAGCGAGCGCGCGCCACTCATTGCTCGCGCTCGATGCGACAGTGACGTTCCCCTCCATCGCTTTCTCCACCAACCCTCCCCTCTCTGTTGTCATCACTTGAAACGCCGGGGACGGCATTCAAGAGACTTGAAAACCCACCCTCCTCACGAGCGTAGCGCACTCTATCGGCTTAGCTGTCTGTTGTTATCACCAGTTATTTGCATCCCTTAGGAGGGGGCTCGGGCCGTGGGGGTAGCGAAATTCTCGGAAGCTTATACTTCCCGGGAATATTACAGGTTTCGAGCGCTTCCCAATTCGAGGGAATTCAATCCCCTCCGACTGTCTCTCTCCATTGCCTCTTTCGCTTCCCCGACCCCCCGCGGCATCTTTTTTTTCCTCGCGCTTTTTTGCTCCCCCCCCCCCTCTCCCGACGTGATACATTCCTACATCTATCCGTCTCTCTCCTGCCATTCATTTTCCAACCTCAGCCTCAGCCTCCTTAGCTCGCCAGTCTTTTAGCAAATGAAGATCTTGATCTGGTCTGCTTTTTATATTTCCACTTGTCAGCGTGAATAGCCGCGGGCTCTCCGCGGCTAGTATTTACCTTTACCCCCTTTCAGATTTAGGTGACCCGGAGCTTTTTCTCAAACAATAGTGATTTTTAATGCATCTCCATTTCCTTTTCTCTTTTCTCATGCCGCCGGTGAACCACTTTCTTTTTGTCGCCAGCCGTTTTCGTTTTTGCTGCTCTCAAGCATTCAAAGCTTCAAATTTAATCATCAGATCGTTTTCAATTTTTGGTAGAATCAACACTTTCGAGACTGGATGAGGAGGGTGTGTTTAACATTCTCGCCAGAGCGCGGTGGCAGTTTGACGACGCGGCGAGCACCGGCAGGCAGACGACGAAATAAAACGCAAAGTAAGACGTGGAAAGGGGTTCAGAGCGGACAGATTGTCGCTGGGACAAATAAGAGTCTATCCAGTCACCGAAACGGTGACGCGAGAATTTCGCCTAAATTGTTTTCTACCCCTCGACGACGATGTCCCTTGCTTAACCCGCCGAGCGGGATTCCCCGTTTTACACTTAGCACACTCTCAGTGTAAACAGACACGTGCATCGATCCAATTCAAAGACGATCACTCTATTTGCAATTCACGAGCAGAAAATCGCGTCCAACTTTATTCCACCGTTTTATTCTTATTCTTTCGGTGCAGTCTGCTCTATTCCGCTCAAATTCAACGTTTTCCTTTCTCGCTGTCTTCAAGGATCATACATCGTCGATTTTCGTCATTACGAATCGGCCCGCCATCAGGTGGCACTGTCACCTGCATCTTTTTTTGTTATCTCTGAAAATTAATTATAACTAAAACATTATCCGTTGTTGGCTATTACTCTCCGAATTGAAAAGATATATAGATTAGAATATGTCCTTGATTGTAGTACAAGTACTTGAAAAAGCGCCTGACAAAGAAATCAAAATAATGAGCATATTTATTTTGACTAATCGATTACAAATTTAATGAGAAAAATTGTTTTTTCATATAAACTCTTGAGAAGAATGATAAATTTGAGTATAACATAAGCTCGCAGTTTGAAGTAACAAAAATAAAGCTAATAAAATTATAGTGATGCCTTTTGAGAAAGAGCGATAATTTATTGCATCGAGGTGCAATAATCAACAATAGATATACTCGAAGCAAGAAAATTTCTCACTCTTCTTCTCTCACAAAAAATAGAATAGGTGTCAACTCAAGAAAACAAAATAAACAAATTCTTATAGTAAATAACATTAAACTGAAAATTCAATTGAAAGGTGTGTGTGGGGAAAGACTCTGGATATCAATGTTGTAAAATCAGGTCACCAAGCGGTGCAGCTAAGTGGATCTTTGTTTTATACAAAAAATGGCATGAAATATTTTGCACTGATTTAGATTTGTTGAGAAGATAACATTATGAACATTCAACTTGGCGAGTAAAAGTGCTTTCATACTTTACCCCCAGTGATGGACCAATTAGCAGCGTTGCAGGGCGTCATAAGTGGTCGTCCGGTTTCTTCATGAAGCAGAACTTGTTATGTGATATCAGGGGAGACACAAAAGTCTACTTCGTAAAGAATTCCACATCGAGAATTATTCTTCATGTTATCAGTCGTCAGCATAAAGAGAATAAGATTGAATACAAAAAATGAAACATTTCTAAAAAAACATAAAAGTATTTGATAACAATTAAAAAAAAGTTTGTTTATAGCAAATCATTGAAACATATTTGGTCGAAGTATAAAGCTTGATAATAAAAGTTTAAAGAATCGAACAATTGAAGCTGATGAAAATGCGTCAAGTCATAGACATGTCACAAGATTCAAAACAGTAGTCAAAAATTAAACTTGCTCATTCTCGTGGGATTCATGAATAGTGGATGCTGGGCTGCAAATAATAAGAACAAGAACGATGTGTTTCGAGGGAATGGAAGTCGACGCGTACTGAAAGGGTGCGAGATACAGGCACGAAGCATCAGTTCACTGACCAATTACAATAAAGCGAAGTGGAATATGCTCCAGTATATAAAGATACACAAAAAAGACACGAGCGCGTTGCACGAATTGTTTTTCATCAAAAAAAAGTACATAAGAACTCACAGTCATACTTTTTTTCACTTCGCGATTAAAGTATATATTCAAACGTGTATACTCTTTTTTCTTTCAACTTTTTTTAAAGTGAAAAATTGATTGATAAAAATGATAAAAAAAGAAATGGCGGAAATGTATTTTTTTGAATGAAAAAAACAAAATTTATATATTTTTTTATACAGGGAAAAATGAATGAATTATTTGTTTCTACGACAACGGGACAGAATTGATTTTTTATAACAAAAGAAAGTTGTAAAAATTGATAGCAATTTGGTATATTTAGATTTTGATTTGAATGTACAAGTTATTGATTCGAGCCAGCATTAATAATTGTATGAAATATACATGCAAATAACGCATGAGCGTTCTCGCGTCGAAACTGGGAGTTTAGAATCGCGCATTGTGTAAACTCTTGAGCCCATCGCAGTGGATTTAAGTTTACGCACGTGCACACATTCAGCCACCAAAGCTGTGCATATTCGCAGCTCGGTGTCGAGTTCGTGTGCTTTACATAATATATTGCAAGGCTCAATACTTTAACATGTCCTCTCAATCGAATACAACCAAATATTCATTTTCGTTTTGTTTCTTTCACCTTGAAAAATGTTCCAGCCAACAAAATTTCCCTTTCCAAAACGTTTCTGTAAAAAAAAAAAAAAAAAATAGTTCAATATCTTATTCAAACAAACTCGTGCTAATTAATTTCAATTGGAACAAACAAATATTCTTAGAGACTGAAGGCCTAAAATAGTTTCAAGATTGACAGTTGAACAGACCGATCCAACAATAGTGTAACATCCAATCATCCGTTCCATTATATCTGAAGAAAAATGTTTAACCTGAAAGTTTTGAAATTTGAAAAGACGAAATGGTGAGAGACACAAATTATTTGTCCTTGAAGCTAATTTTATACTTTGAAGTGTACGAAATAAGACGAGTTTAGTTGATTTCGAGTTGTAAAATTGAAAATGAAGATTGAAAAAAGTGCATTTTTGAGTGGTGGCTTATTTTTGCGACTGACGATGGGAAGAAAGTCGTTGGAAAAAAGAGTGTGAATATCAAGGCTTGAATGAACGCCTAAAATGCTCACTCAACAACAACCTCACTGTGGATAAACCTCGAAAAAAGAATTTCAGTGTGGTCAAAATTGGAAGTCTACTAGACTCCTGGCCCAAAAAGATACAATTCGTTTTTTGTGAAAAGTAAGGTCAATTTTCAATTTTAAGAACGCTCTTCTTAAAGAAAAATGCAAAAATATATCATTCTTGTTTGGTGAATTCAAGGTAAAAATGGTTTTAAAAAAATGAAATTGAACATGATCAAAATTGGACTTGTTTGGCAAATAAATGTTTAGTCTGCGGTGAAAAGTTGCGTTTGGTAGAAATGAAAAATAGGTGATGGATTTTGAGTAGTGACTGACGATTGGAAAAAAGGTGGTGTGAATATGAAGGCTTGAATGAACGGTTAAAATGCTTAGAGCATTAAATAGCACGTCGCACGTAGTACAAAGCCATTAGCATGCCATTACAAAGCTAATCCCTCGGCAACTGTCAGTTATTTTTCTAGCCAGCCACAACTCCCATTAGCGCGAAATTAAGGTCAGCCCCTCTCGAAGCAAAGGCTTTTCCCCCCATCGTTTTCGAAACTGATGAAATTATGTCTTAGCCAAATGTTGAAACCCTTTTGTGATATCAAACTTTGTCTACCTGGTATAACATTTTTCCGCCCTTCCAGTTTTTCTCCTTCGAAATGAGCTTCTCTTTTCTTCCACCCCCATCGGTGCGCAGTTTGTCCTCGGCTTGAAATGTTGCATTCAACAGGGCTCGAGGGGGTGGCAAACAGCCGCAGCGGGGCGACGTCGGTTACGGGGAAATGATGCGCAGATTGGCCGGATCATCTCAAAAAGCAGCGACACCCCCGCGGCTCACAGATGTTGGGCGGTGGAAAATACAGCCCCCCACCCGCGCGCCACCAACCCCCATCCTCGTCACAGCCACCGAGACGCACTCAGTCCTACGATTATTATCTCATTTGCCGGCACGAGCTGCACGCGCACCCATCATACTATCGCCAAAAACTCCGCGTGTCTCTACCGGTGAGTCAGTTTGTTGTTTTTCAAAGTGTCACTCCCCATCAGTTTTCCTCTTCTAACTTGTTCCCACATTTTTCTTTCCATTTTTGCATCTTGCATTTATTTATTATTATTATTTATTTATTTATTTATTTTTTTTCATTTCACTTTTCACTTGCTGGCTATTATTTTTAGCCTCACTGTGTCAATTTCTTCTTGGTCTTGTGCATTCAAAGTTTTGACAATTCGAAACACGAGAAAAAAGTTTTGACAAGTTTGCGCGAAAGGTTTTTGGCTGGACAAAAACACTTGTTGGAGCGAATTTGCGCGGAGGTCAAAATCATGAATTTAAAAAGGCTTGTGAATCGTGGTGGTTTCTTATAGTTGCAATTTATTTTTATGTCGCTAAATAGTTGTGTGACTTTTAGATTGTCAGAAAAAATTGATCCAAGTTTTAAAAGTGATTTCTTTATTTTGTTTTTTTTTTTTTTTTGTTTAGATCAGTCGGTTGTCGAATACGAAAGCAGTTTATTTTTTCAATCTTAACGACAAAAAGATCCGACCAAAATTTCATATTCCGGTGATTTAATCTGTCTTTTGGAACATTGATTGCGAAGGGGATTTTTGTCTGCTGTTTGCAAATTCATTTGAAGTAGTAATAATCATTTTTGATCGGCCCGAGTAAGCTGCCACAAAAAAGCAATATTCCTCGGGACGAAATGGTCAATATAACACGAAAGTGAATTCTTATGAAACATCTCACGGTGATAAACAATTTTACGTCCACGATAAAACGACAACGAGATGTTGCAAATATTACAATTGACAACAAAAGAATTGGCCCCTCGACTCTAAATAATTCATCGTCCAGACAAAAATTGACGCATTGATGCAAAATGCAAAACAATAGTTTTAATCAAACCAGTAAGAAACATTTTTAGCCGGTGAATTCATTTTCACTGTAAAGAATAAAAATGACAAAGAGGAACAGAGAAACTTAAATCAAAGCTGATTAAACGAGAGATGTAAAATTACATGCAATTTTTTTTTGGTGTGGAGAATTAAAACAGGAGGGGTGCTTTTTTGTCAATGAATAAATAATTGTCACTTAAGTGGTGAAAAATGCAGGAGGCATTGAAAGAGATTTATAAAAATGGCTCAAATCTTGAGGGGTGGGGGGGGGGCGAATGCAAATTCTTGGCAGTGATAGAAATTGAAACAATGCGCCAATTAGAAGCGTCGCAGTGACGAGATTATGCAGATTTTGATGCGGACAGACTGGCAGCTGGCGTTCGCTTAATTCAATCCCGGAGTTGTCTTATGAATCGTAAACCATGCCGTGAAACTGAAACTCCGGCGTTTCCGCAATCGTTGCTGTCCGCCTGCGATGAGACTCATGGAATAATAATGTAACGCCCGTAAAATGCAGTCGTTCGGAACTTTCTCGTTCCTTTCAATTCAGTTTTAATCGTATTTGCACTTCAAACCAGCATTAACAAAATGCCACTTTTTTACACCGCTTTTAATCTCGGTAGAAAAATCAAAATAACAACCTCAATGGATAAACTTGTAAAAATGAATTTGAAAGTGGCCCAAAACGATAGATATAGATTATTCGATAATAATTATATAGATATAGATGTATTATATTTAAATCGATATTTGAATTATAAATTATAAATGAAATTATGGAGATAATTAGATAGATAATGAAGTTTTGAATATTTATTTTTTAATATAAAAGAAGAGGGGGGAAGAGTTGAGGATGAGTTGTTAATTAGATTGAAATGTGCGTGAAATTAATAATTAAATAAAAGCGATCGGATTGATCGGATGGTAATGAAGCGTTGATGACAATCGTTATCATGACCGCGCGGTACGAATTGTGGCACGCCGGAACGTACGTTTCCGGCCGCGTTACAGATGCTACAGTGACGCTCGTATTTATCACAAAGAGTAAAACTGACAGCAGTCCATTTCTCGCTCGTCCTGTCTGCCTGTCTGTCTGAGCGTATCTCCTCACGAAACAACGTGCACGACGTTTGTTTCGGAAACAATGCACCCAAACAATACACCCATTCCTCTCATCATCCCGAATAAAAATCTCGCTTCAAAACTCCGCATTCTATATATTTTCATCCCCTTTCTTACTATTTTTCATTACAACAATCTGCATCTTTAATTTTTTTTTCTTCAAATTCTGTATTATTTTTTAAAATACACAAAGAAATTCTACAAATTATTTCGGTCAACGTTTTTTATTCGATCTATAAAATATAAAAATTATCTATATCATATTTGTATCAAATGTATAATAATAAATACATCATGCATGTTAAAAATTTTAAGTTTAAATTTGTGGTATGAAAATTTGATATAATTTAAAGAAAAGTTTGTTTTGTAAAAAGAATGCTAAATTAGAGGCTGTAGAGACTGGCAATAATTGTAATTGACAGCAGAGTGTATGATAAATGCAAGTTGAGATTTACGCCTTCGACGGGCCAAGATTCCTTTAAGACCAATTCAATTAATTCCTGACAAACAATGGCGGCAAGATTTGCCTCCATTGAGAGATGTTCCTTGTAGTCTGTCTTCGCCAGAGTCTACGCACAAAATATAGATATGCGCCCATTCAATTTGCCTTGATTATTTCGTGCGAATTTTTGACACTTGCTGTACAATCTACAATCTGAATATCAACTTGTGCCTCAACAATTCCAATTCAAAATCAATTCAATTCACTTCTAAAATTATCCTCAAATTGAGTCCATTTTTTATAATCAACTCAAATTTTTTCAACTTTATTTAAACAATTTAAAATTTCATCTGAGACAATTAGTTAGTTAGGGTAGTTGAGATAATTTAGACTCATTATGACACTGGAATGAATTTTTATTTTATTATAAGCTAAAATTGTTTTATAATGTTGAAAACCTAAAATCAAAGAATTTTTATTGTTAAAAATCA
This sequence comes from Trissolcus basalis, assembly GCA_025266255.1. Lineage (NCBI taxonomy): Eukaryota > Metazoa > Arthropoda > Insecta > Hymenoptera > Scelionidae > Trissolcus > Trissolcus basalis. The sequence continues at coordinate 10,641 of JAAMPD010000910.1, forward strand.
GTCATTTTTAACAATACATAATAATTCATGTCAAAATAAACATAAGATATGGGCTGATTTTGATGTTTATGGCACTTTTGAACATTTTTTGTCAACAATAATGTTATTATTTTTGTTTGAAAAAAAAAAAACTCAATATATTACAGAAAGTAAGGTACTTGTACTTATCTATTATCGACACACCTGCAACATTTCCATTTATTAATTTAGAAAACAAAATATAACAGTTTTTTTTATAATATAAAATTGATAATTTAGGTAAATGAAAACTTATTAATTAATTAATTTGTAAACAAAATATTTCGACGATAAAAGGTAGTGCTGTCGGTAACACTATCTTAAGCATCATTTTTTCATCATTTTAGTATTATATTGCTTCTATTAATCTTCATTTTATATTATTAATGATTGGCTCTAATTTGAAACATTTGCAAAAACCATGCGAAATTGTAAATTATTGTTCAAATTTGTTTATTATTTTACCGGATACTTTGAAACTTTTACTATAAAAGTAACAAAGTTGAATTTGCAATATATATCCATTAAGGTGAATGTTTCAAAATATGTATTCTATTTCTCATACATTTTTCCAAATTGAATTAACTTTTTATCGTTATTGTGTTACACGATATATTAACCCGTAAATTAATGTTTCTGTTTTTATTATTAATTAGTCCCAACTGGCAAATTTTTAAACCCCTCAAAACGACTCATTGACAATTTAATGTGAATTTGTTCATAACTTTTTATTTATTAAATATTTGCACAAAATAATACAGGAACTTGGAGACGACGTAAATGAATAAAAAGTTATACTCAATATTGTAGTAGGTACTTTATTTGGTGTACTAATGAATTTATCTGAAATGAATTTTGGACCATCAAAATGACTTTTGCGTAGTTTTGAATAGTTTTCAATTTTTGACGGAAAAAATATAAATTTGAGGACGGGGATGATATTTTCTTGCAGATCTCAACTGTTTAAGATGACAACAACAACAGGAGACCCCTCACCGCTCAAGTCCCCAGCGTCTCTTTCAAGTGGCGACCTGGTATCTCGATATTTGGCGGCAACCCCGCCTTATCTTTACAACGTGCCGCTAACGCCGCACAGTTTCTTCTTTAGTGAGATGCTGCGCTCGTTTGTCCAACCAAAAAGCGAGCCCTCGAGCCTGGCCAACAACCCGAATGGCAGTGCTCGGCGTCGCAAAAGGTCCTGGAAGGAAGCGGCGCCTTTGGAGCTCACCATCGACAAAAGGAGTCGCCAGCACCACCATCCCCATCAACTCGCCCAACAACACCCCGACAAATATTACCGGCTGCCTCATCAGAGCCAGCAGCAGCAGCACTCTGTTGAAAATCTCACGGACACAAGAAAGGCCCATGAGTACGACGAGCCCAAAAATATGAAATACGACCATCACGAGGAGGTGCCCAAAATTGACGAACAGGATTTTAAGAAAAATTATTTCGCCGATAGGCTGCCCCAGGAACAGGAGGTGGAGCAGAAAGTCAAGGCCGAGGACCAAGAGAAGAAAAATCGTACGTCTTATTAAATCCAATTTATTTAATTTTTTGTTTTTGAGCCTGATTAAAATTTGATAGACAAATTCAAAAAGTTTAAAATGGTCGTTTTGAAGAAACATCAGCATTGTGAAATGGTATTAAAAACAAATCAATACTCGGCAGGCTGAATATTACACACAACTTGTATCTTTTTTTCTGATCCACTCCTCAACTGTGTATTTTTGTTATTCTGGTGTAACAGAATTTGCTAAACGTCAGAGAGAAAACTGAAGCAATCAGTGGAACGTTCTCAGATTTACAATTGAAATCAAAAAACCTTGGCGTTGGAACAATTTTGGTCTAAAAATATATAACACAGTTATGGAAAATATTTGCGGTCCAATTTTGACTCTCAATCAAGATGTTTCCGAAAACTTGCATCCGACGTTGGAACTTGAGAAGCACCCAGTTGGAAGCTGATTAATTCATAGAACGCAGCATTGTTTTTGCATCTTGTTTTTTTTTTCCACCACAAAAAGATTATATTGATCAGCGAGATGTTTCTACATCGCTAAATGGATTCATGGCTACATCATACGCTTCTTGTAATTCCATCCTGTCCATGCGATAAAAACCACAGCAGCTGTTCCAACCGCAATATACATTCATATTCTGATTTTCTTCCACTGTCAATATTCAACTATACAATCCCCCAACAACAAATCACATTACAAACATCCCTCAAACAAACATTTCATCAACTGTAAAATAAAATTTCACAACGTTGCTAACGAAAGACCTATCGTCGGACTTGCTAATACAATTTTTCATTTTTGCAAAGTCAGATAAATAGTGAAAACGAATAACAAAACTAAATAACGAACAACAACAAAAAGTATAACATTCAAAATGTGGTTTTTAATTTTTGGTTCAGCTTACAGTGAAAGTTCGAAATCAAAGCTGGACTTTTCTGCGCGCAACTTCTTGCCGACGGGTCGAGGCGAGACGGATCTACAGGCAGTCAAGAATTACGCCCTGCCCGGAAACGTTCAGAATTCATCGGATTTCATGCCGGGGCCATTGTGGTACCCGCCGTATCCGATGGCGCAGAGCTACCCTGGCATAGACCCTCTGCACTTTTTCATCGACCTGCGTGTCTCCGGACATATCTGGGACCAGAAACACGGTTCCGACAGGCAGCTTCCGTTCAAGGGCAAGCACAGTAGTGCATTCAGTGTCCCGCAGTCGAAGGAGTGCAATCGGCCTTTGAATCTCACCCGGAGCACGTCTAAATCCGAAGCGAACCCTAGAGGCACTCATTATATTATGAAACATATAACTAGGACGTACAAGGACATTCATGAGGCAGAAAAGGTCAAGATCCAGGACGAAGAAAAGCAAACAGAAGGTCAATTTCGACTTTAAATTTATACCAGTTAAGAGTCCATTTTCCACATGATTTATTATTTCTATTTTTTTTCAATGAGTTTAAATGAGTATAAATAATATCTCTACTATAAAGTACAAGTTGCCGTGTCAAAAAGGTTGTACTAAAAAATTTTTTTGCTTTTTTGCTTTCGGTAAAATAAAATGAATAGCCTATCACGTTATGTGAAATAATTCAATATTAAAATAATAAATATTGAGAAAAAGAACATAGTCCCAAGAAATACGGTGTTATGCTCTTAGGATGTGTAATAGTTTAATTCAATAGTTATGCTGGGGCATAACAACGGATTTGAAGATGAAAGTACGATTTTCAACAGTTGAATTAACAATGAATTGTTGAAAGAATTTTCATACTTACGGCTAATCTATTTTAATTGACTTTTTAGAATCAGTTAAGGAGAATGGACCCTTAACAAACACATTTTTTTGATTAATTTGGCAATTTTTTTTTTTTTTTTGAATTCGACCAAGCGGGTTTCTATTTCAAAATTTCTTGATAATTTATTTGTGAATTGTTTGGGTTTCAGAGGATAGATCGTTAAAAAAGGAGGAGACAAGTTCAGGATCGAGTCAAGACGAAGATCGGAAAGACATCCGGGCGATTATTGGGTTGGAATTGGTGGTTGATTATGTAAAAGAGCCGAAATGTGATGCGACGCAAGAGCAGCCTTCGACAGTTGCAGAGTAATTCGCCAGGAGTTTGTTGGTTTTGAATAGCCCTCGTGATAGGCGCAAGAGTCTTTTATTCTAGTCATGTTCACAAGTCAAAACCGAAACCAGTGCGAGGTATTGAGATTCGCGAGAACGTTGTTGATCACTTTGCAAAGTTTGATCAAACGGATCGTTCGATTTTGCATGTCCGTTTTCAAACTTTATCCACCGCAACGAATTGTTTTGTTTTTTTTTAAGTTTTCGTTTGCACTGTTGTACTGTTGTTACCGCGATTTTTTCATTCAGTTAATACTGATTCGGCGAATGTAAAAGGTGCGACTGTTATTAAAAAAAGGCCTAAACGATTAATGAGAAGCAATGAACGAATCCAGCTGATTTGGAAACAATTAAACTATATATCAAGTGAATTTTAGAGTGCACTGAAAACTTACTTATGTGATATACCCAAAACTTGAACGACCAAGCTATGTGACAAACTGTGCAAACATTTTTGAAAGGGTTCGTGCACTTTGTCATTTCGTGTCAATATCATTGTACATAAAGCCACGTAGGATCCCGTTGTATCTACCCTGTAAAACTATATTTGACGTGTAAATTATTCATCGCAATAAAAATATTCAATTACAATTGCTCGCATTTTTGCTGCAAGCTTTTTATTTCTGTCACTTTGACGATGAGCGAGATCGTCGACTCGGATCAGTTTCGTTTGTGTAACGCGAGCGTCCCTTTCGTTTCTTTATTTTAATTTCAAAGAAGGAAAATGAAAAAAAAAGAAAAAAAAATCACAAGGGTGCTCGCTAAAGAACGCGAAATCACCGACCAAAAAGAAAATGTCAGTTCGCGTGCGGTTTTTTTAAGCGGACAATTCACATTTGCTGATCATTATTTCACCAATCTTAAGCCGAGGTTTTTAAGAAGCTCACCTTTCGCTGCTCGTGGAAAAAGTGTTACCACGCGACATTCGTCGCTTCGTTATTTTGCTTTCTCTTGGCTTGACATTTTCATATAATTAAGAATCGCTTTTCGAGGGCCGCATTCGCATTGACATTGTACGTTACACCTTCGTTACAAACACAACCCCGACGTTCCTCCTATTTTCATTATGTCATTTTAATTAGTGGTTCCAACTTTTATTATCTTTTTAAATCTCATCATTTTTTTATCCGGACACCTGTTGAAAATCAGATATCATTTTCCATTTGATTTATCTTATATAGTTTATTTAGTCAAAATTTATTTTATTTTCATTTTTTTGTGAGCATCATTTTTACGAGTTATGATAATCTTGTAAGTTGAATAAACAAAGCAGCTAACAACGCGCAATGTTTCCAAAGTATTTGATGGGAAATATGGTATTTGTACATCAGGGCTCGTTGTTGTTAGCAGTGACGCGAAGTTCCAGAATTACTTCTCCCTTGTGGCTATTGTTGAGTTTGACGAGCTTCCGGTTTCTTTCAGGAACGACCAACATTTCAGCCCATTCTGTCCGACGCGACGGCATCTCAGCTGATGTTTCGTAATATCTGCTCGCTCGATCGAATTCTAATCCTTCTCTTGAATTTTCATCTCCGCGATATCCATAAATCTGAATCAACATTTCTTATCACTTAAAACGCGTCCACTTATCAAAATAACAATTTTCCAAACATGTTTGAATTTATTTATCTTAATATAATTTTGCACAAATTTTAATAATCAAAAAATCATACATGAATAACATCAAAATTTAATCATATAAAATTTATAACAACCACTTGAAAAATTAACGTTTCACTGCTTTTTTTTTAATGAAAATTAAACTTTTTCAGTTTTACATTCGAATTCGCTCATGAAATCTGATTTTACATCATAAGCTGATGGAATGGTAATCAAATATTGTTCAAAACGTCCACATATATATAAACATCAAATTTTCAACTTATAATTTTGCAAATAAAATTCAAACTCATTTAACACTGTTAATTTTGCAAAATTGTTAATGGACAAATTACTTATAAATGAACAAAATAGAAGTTTACTTTTTGGATGGGTCTTCGAATTCGGAGCGGTTCGTTTCTGTCAGGCTCGCCGGCAAAAAAGTTCAAGTCCAAATCTCGGGAAGATTGTTCGGCGATCGGCTCGATAATGTAATAAGCGCGAACATGAGCACTGACGAGGAACAAAAAAATGTACAAAACGGGTATTCTCGCGGACATGTCGAAAATCGTCGTCGGCAGGCAGGAAATGAATGAAAAGGTGTTTGGTGCCTTGCAGCTTTTCTAGACTCGGCAGCTTCGTAATCCCCTGTAAGGCGATTATACAACGCGAACATACACGAACATACTATATAGCCCACACAAAATTACTGATTAAAACTTTTGCGAGAATAACAAGTGTCTATGCGTTAATCCGACGCGCAGAACCTACTTTACAAATGATTCGATCGCTAATTGTTGTTATAATAAGCGCCTTACCCCCACCCAGTCCTTACATTTTGCTTGTCGATTATTCAACCGCTTACATCCTCCATCTATCATTCAATCCAAACACATTTTCATCTCACGTTTTTTTTTTTTTTTGCTTTTCGTCAAAATACACACAATTATTATTCAATCTTGGAATTGAGTTATCAATTCTCTACTTTCCCCACGAATAATATAATTCTGATTCGTCATAATTTACATCAATTACGAGCTCGAGTTTCAAAATGACGAGCAAATGAGAAAAGGAAAAAAATTGTCTCATTTTTTTTTGTCCACCGAATAAAAGAAAATGAATCTTGAAACCAAGTTAAAAATTCTTCATCCATTTTCGCACAAATTATAATGGTATTCTGATTCGAGTCGTAAGTTACATCAATTAAAAAACTCTCGCGAGTTACAAAATGAAAAGTGAAAAAGAAAAATGAAAAAAAAAAAAAAAAAATAGGAGCATGAAATTACAAAGGGAGACAGGGAGAAAGTGATCTTTTAAACGACACCAAATAATGAATGCGGTATATCCTCGTGCACTCCGGGGCGCGTTTCAAAAGCAAATTTCGAGTGAGATTAATGTATAAAAATGCGCGGGCAAACAGATGGGCAAATGAAAAGCAAACAAAATCGTCGCGGAATTTATATTCGGGGTTTTAGTGTGCGATTGTTGCGTGTTGCATAAAGTAAGGCGGTTGCACACACGCGTAGGCGTTGAAAAAAATTATTAAAAGCCCAGGGTTTTTGCAGAGGTTCGCTTTCATTGACTAGAGGCGGGGGGGGGGGTGCATAGAGCCGAGCTTTGAATAATGCATGAAATTTGTTCGCCGAAATCGAATCGCACCTCGTCACGCCAACAAGCGCGAGCATAAATCTAAATAATTTCAGGCCGCGAATTTTTATTATTCCCGTCTGCCGTTGAATATGCATTAGTCCCATCTTTTTATGGCAGCCCCGGAAAGATTGTTTGCCTCCGTTGCCGAAACTCGTTTTTTTTCACCACGCAAAGACAAAATTTTGATTGCGGCTCGTTTTGATTACAAATTGACTATATTCATCAAATCGTTCGACGTACAAGTCAAATGACGACTTTTTCATCTCGGTTTGATCGAACTTACAGGTAGGAGGTCACAATGCCTAAAAACACTGACAATTTTGACACTCCAAATTTGAACATTTTGAATTTCATTTTGTTGTTGTTTTCACGTTAACATCGTCGATAGGTCAACATTTTTCTGGTAAGGAGTCACAATGTTTATTCATTTCATTTTGCAAATTTGAACAATTTATAATGTCACACTAAGGAACAGTGGTAGAGCCAACCGAACTTACAAATTAGCCGGCTCCGTTTGCGCGTAAGACGATCGTTACAATGTAACGAAATTAATCACGCGAAAAATCCAATAACGCAAATTTATAAGCGGCGCGTCATTATTCACAGGGAAAAACGGGAATTCGGAAATAAATCTTGGACGAATTAACGAGCGGCGAATATGACGCTGCGTCTTCATCTTTTGTCGCTGGACACTTTTCCACCCTCATTGCCGTCGCCGGAGCGACTTGTGAATTATAGCCTGCAACTTTTCTTGTACTTGCAAACTTTTTCCATCGCTAAAGAAGATCGTGCCTGCGATATTTGTTCGGTTCGGGCCAAGGATCAGTAAAAGATCAGCCTCATGAGAAACACTCGTATTGAAACCGAAAGAATTTGATTTTTTTTTTTTTTCTTAAAAATGTAGACATTATTATTGATTAGACAAAAGTTGATCAAGTGAAAAGACAGATCGAACGTTTACATTTGTTTATTTGTTTGTAATACTGCACAACACGTTGATCCCCAAAGTGTGTCTGAAACATGGTCCGACATCACCTGCAGGGACAATTTCATTAAAATTATTATACACAATGTCGGCCTACGGTATTATACACATCTTTACAAGATCATCATGTCTAAGTTGATTTTGCGGGAGCTTTGTTATTAAAACTTTGTTTTCTATTTATAAATTACGACATTATAAATAAAACGAACTATGATTAGAACAAATGATGAAAAGCGTGATCTGTAATTATAGTCGGGGCAATATAGTCGGAGGGTTGGACATGCACAATCTGTAAACGTTGCGCCGTTGCTGATGGTACAGCGGGAATCCAACGGTTACACGCGAGGCCGATAAAACTGAACAAGTCAATCAATAAAACGTGTCATTTACAATCGAGCATGTGCCGACGGTCGGCAAGCATGCTCCGACGTGTTTTGCGATGCGTCCGATGGGCACAAATTCTACGAGTATTTGGCAGTTGTCAAATCGAAGCCCGGTCGCTTACTTTGCCTGTGCAGCGACTTTTTTGCAAATTTCATTTGTGTATTCACTGCACTTTGCGCTGCCGCCGAGATCCCCGGTCAAGTATTTAGCTTCCTTGATCGTTTCGTACGCCGACTGCTCGATAATTCTTGCGTGGTCGTTCAAGTTCATGTACTTGAGCATCATCACAGCTGACAGCAACAGAGCAGTTGGGTTTGCCTTGTCCTGACCAGCAATATCAGGCGCTGTTCCGTGAACCTAAAAATCAACATTTTACTTTCCATTTTTGTTATTCCATTTATGGTTGTATTTGTTCATCCTTTGAAAGAAAAGAATTACCGATTCGAACAGAGCGCCGTTCAATCCGATGTTTCCACTGGGGGTCAAACCAAGACCGCCGACCAGACCAGCACACATATCAGAAAGGATGTCACCATACAAATTGGGCATCACAAGTACGTCGTACTGGCTAGGATCCTGCACCATGTTCAAGCAGACTGTATCGAGATATCTCTCCTCGAATTTCACGTCCGGGTATTTCTGAGCGGCTTCTCGGCAACATCTCAAGAACAAACCATCAGACATCCTCATGATGTTAGCTTTGTGTACCGCAGTAACCTGTAAAATCATATTTGCTGACGGTCTCAAACTATCATAACGAGAATTATCACTTAAAGATACGCTGTTTACAGATTATAAATCGGCTTTAAAAATAGTCAGGTCGTAAAATAGAAGATATCGTTTTTGTATTTTAATGCCAAAAGGATACAACTTGGTTTTAAAAGGTTTTAATCGCAGTTTTCAAATATAAAATATATTATGTATAGGGTGATTGATGATGATTTTTACGGGCAATTTCAATTGAAATTTTCTCAAATTTATAGATTGCATTATTACGTCACCCCAGAAGAAGAACTGCCTATTTCAAAAAGCATTTTTTATAAAAAAAATATACTATTCTTCCGGGGCGACGATTGGTACTCTTTTTTGAGTCGGAATTTTAATTTTACCTTTTTTCTGTTGTTATCCTTAGCATATTTGAATGCAAATTCAGCTACTCTGCTTGAGGCTTCCTCGGTGATGAGTTTAATTGACTGCACTACACCTTCCACGATCTCATGCTCAATTCCCGAGTATTCACCTTCGGTGTTTTCTCTGATTGTAACCACGTCGACATTATCGTACAGTGTCTTATAACCTTCGAGGGAAAGGCATGGTCGGACATTCGCGTACAGATTAAACTCTCTAGAAAATATAACAAATATAATAACTTGTAACATCATTCAACAATTCATCTTTAAGGTCAGACGAGGTGAAAATGATGAGAAATGTAATAGTAAAAGACATCGACTTACTTAAAAACGTTTAACCATTTTTTTTAACAATTTAAATTGATTCAAATTAATATTTTTACCCCGTCTGACCCTGGTTTTTGCACAACCCATCCTTACTTTCTCAACGCGAGATTCAGAGATCTGTGACCTTTACCAATAGGGGTCATGAGTGGTCCTTTCAGACCAATTTTATTTCTATTTACAGAATCAATCGCAGCCTGTGGGATTCCAAATCTGCCATCCGGGCCCCTTACTGGTGTCACATCAACGGTTTCCCATTCGATTGGCACCTGAAATTAGAAATAAGTTTAGTCATGCAAAAAAAACATCATTCACCGAGGCAAGACTCTTTTTCTGAATGAAGCGCTGTTACATAATTTATGTTATCTGGTTACAAGCAAATTCGAAAGCTCGCACGCAAAACACGTTTCACCAAATGAGGAGATAAAAATCAAACATTTTCATTGACATTTTTACCATTATTTTACCAATTGTCGCTCAGTTACAATTATTTTCATATTTATCAGATTATTAGAAAACTTAATTTGGGAATTCCTTATCAAAAATACGATAACAACAAATTTGATTTCAAAGTTTAACAAAAAATAAATAAATAAAAAGGAATAAACAAATAAATACAGTAACAGCATGTTTTGTAAAGAAACAGCTGTTACATGATCAAAATAAAAAAGAGTGACCCATTGGAGAATTGAAAAAAAAAAAAATGTTGAAACGGTCACTGTAAGTTGCGCAGAGCTTCGAGGATAGCGTGCGAGCGGATTTAATGATAAAAAGAAACTGTCGGATAAAAATATCTCACCTTGGCAGCGTCAAAGATTTTTTGCACGGCGGCGGATATCTCGGGGCCGATGCCATCGCCGGGGATGAGGGTACACTTGTGAACACCGCCACTGTAGAATCGGGCCCCCTTGAGTCTTGGAGTCAACTGTTAACAATATCGCACATCTTATAAGGTGTGTGTGTGCAACTGGGTGTTCGCATGGTAAAATAGAAGGTCAGATTTTCGGAACGGGCCAGGTCAGCAGAGACGAGCTTATAGCGAGACGGTCGCACCAACTTGCATGAGGATTCCTTCGGGTTTTCATTCAAGCGCAGGACTTTGAATCTACAAGGATGGGAAGGAGCTGTCCTAACCTTTACTAAGAGGAATTTGGGACGATGGTGCTGACGTGTGTGATTCGATTTTGTTGTTCGTTTTTGTTACCTGACGTATCCACAGCGATGCCATTGCTTATTAAATGCGGTAGAAAAACGTGCAAGGATTAACGAAGGACGTCAGAAAGAGCACCCACAAGACGAGCAAGTAAAGAGCCGATTGGTCTGACGGTGTCTTCTGCTAGCACATGAGAAACCGAGCTCCAACGAAACCGAGCCGACGACAATCGCGCGAGGCTTACCACTGCGCAGGCGCAGATCAACCTCGGTTTTCTTTGAGATTGCATGGATTGCAAACCGTTTGTTTTAATATCTATACGAACGGGTTTCGAAGACTGCAACAATCAATTGTTGTCTTCTTTTCAGTCTGAACTAAAATGTCAAAGTTGTGATGAACATTAATATTTATTTACATTTTTGAACTTGGTCTGGTACCTGACCAACTTCAGGTCACACTATCTTCTGCTATCTTCGGCCTGCCCCGAAATGTCGACAGGTGAACAATTATTTTTGACAATTTAGATGATATTATCAAAATGATTTTACAGTTTTTGAATGTTAAAAATAAGTATTTACAAATTTGTTTATTGTAGTTGGAATTTTTAGAGTTAATAATGTCTGGATAATTGGAGTGAAAACATAACCTCATTTGTTTTTTGTTTTTTTTTCAAACAATTAACACTTATTATATTTTTTATAAATGATGATAATTTATTCATAATAATTAGAACAATTGTTTTGAGAAATTGCATTGACGAATATTTTTTGCAGGTCAACTGATCACAATGTCGCAAATGCTCCAGAGGCTGACACTCAAGTGGAATGTTTGTGCAGAAAGTTTGATACAAACTCGCAATTATGCCGCGAGGAAAAGTACAAGGGAAAGAAAATTAAAAATTTTGAAAGCCATCAAAGCAAAAAAACTGGCCCGGTTAGCTCACCTGTCGAAAGAAGATACAGGGCCAAGGAAGTTTACAGCCAAAGCAAAGTGAGCCTTTCTTATTTGTTACAATTTTTTGACAGTAGGAACAGTACGAGTCGCGTTACACTTTAGAGTGAATGAATTTTACATCAACAAAATGATTATTTAATGTTTTTATCATTATTTCAATTTTGCTTATTTACTTTGAGTATATACCAAATTGTTATATAAACAAAAAAAGTATAATAATTATAATAATTTTAATATCTATGTTTATTTTTCTTTTAGATCTATCCAGCTTCCTCTTTATCTTAAGGATAAGGAATATTTGAAAAAACCAATTCCTGAGGACAATGTTTACACTCAGATATTTCATCAGCGCAAAATCTATCCTCTGGCAGAAGCTGTCGAGGCTCATAGAGAATATTGTCATCCAACAATGCTGAACAAGCCAAATGGATTTTTAAGTTTGTTTCTTGAATTCAATATGAAGGTAAATATGAAGGACAGAATAAAGATTATAAATTGAACTAATTATGTTGTCAATGCATTGATTAACACGAAATTCTTTTTTGCGACAACTTATTACATTCAGCATTGACAATATACTAACCATTTTTAATTTACTATAATAATTAATAATTCAATTACATAAAATAATTTCTTACAAATGGACCATACATCGTTGGTATATGGTCAATGTATGATTCTTTTTACTAAAGAGAATTCAAAAATTAAGAAATTATCACATATATGAATTAAATTTTGAATAAATTGTTTGATTTGTAGGGTGTAAAGAAAACAAAAACCGTTACTACGTTCTCTCGCACTGCACCGATACCGCATATATTTGATCACAAACAATCAAGAACTATTGCAGCTTTTTGCAAAACGTTCGAAGAAAATGAAGAAGCGAAAAAAGCAGGGGCTACGGTTGTTTTTGGTTCGCCAGAAATCAAAGAAATTGCAGTAAGTTAAAAAAAAAACAAGATGTCGAAACATAAGACAAAATTTGATTGGGTGTTTCATATTTATTTTATTCACAGAAAGGGTCCATTTTTTTGGATGATTATTCGGTCTTCGTAGCTCACACTTCAATCATGCCAGAATTGACAACAATCAAAGGATACATGAGGAAAAAATATCCTAATGCAAAAGCTGGTTAGAAGATTGTTAATTTGCGTTAAATAAACAGTGGATTTTATGACTGAAGATTGAAATGTCAAAATAACTGTCGTTCATTATATTATTTCAGGCACTCTGAGTTCAGATTTAACAACACTTATAAAAACGCAACTGCACGGCATTCGGTACACTGTGAACCCATATCCAAACTATGCTGAATATGGCTATGGTTCAATTCTTATAGGCACGGTAAGATTTGGAAATTGTTTGATATCATTAGCTAGAACAAACAATGAGATTCTTTATATATAAGATAATATATGTAACAGAATTAAATTGATTAGAATAACAGAATTAATTAGAATCGGGTTATTTTACTTAACTATACATTTGCATTAATGATTATTTTATTTTTTATAGCTTGACATGGACCCTCAACACTTGAAAGAAAATTGCTCCGCGCTTATCGAAGACGTTTACACCAAGCGGCCTAAAAGAGCTGGTCCCTTTGTTTTAAGGTACGTTATTATTTTAATCCTTGCTGTTATTAGTTACACAAATTAGAATTAATTTATGAAAAATTCATCAAATAGGATGCGACTAACTTGTGAGGATAGCCCGGAAACTTTCCAATTGGACATGAACGAATTCTACACCGATAAGTACCTGTCAGAGGTGACCAAGAAATCATCGAGAGCAGGACCTGCTGAAGAGGACGAGGAAGAAGATGACGAAGATGAAAACACCGCAGTTATTTCTTCAGTGTAAATCTTTTAAGTGCGATTGTTTATACAGTTTCATTATGTGAAATAAAAATAAATTTGTTATCTCAAAGTAAACGTTTATTATGGCTTTAAGAGGATGTGTAAAATCTGCTGCTAACGGAGTTAGGGATTTTGTTAATACAAATTGCAATTATCATTGCAATCTAAAAAAAAAAGGAGAAGAGCGCTATTCTGGAATCGTGGGAGAATATTTAGCACAAACAGCATGCATTCACCTCAGATGTTAGTTCCCATTAATCTTGAATGAACAATACATAATAAAACGTTTCTATTTTTTATTATTAGGAATGTTTAGGAAAAGTGAATGGAAAATATTAAACAAATCTGTAATATCGGTAACTTTCGGTTTTACATCCTTTTAAGAAACTTACAAAAATATATGTGTAAATCACACTGGATTTCAATTTATAATTAAGAAAATCATGTATTTCTCGTTCAATCTTGTTGGAACGTTTTTAAAAATTTTATATATTAACATTTATCCTTGACAAATCTGATTAGTTGGATTTTAAAGCATTGTATTTCTCAACAATGTTATTCACAAGTTCTGCTTTTCTGCCTTGTTTTGGTATTCCTAACGCCATTGCAAACTTTCTAAGCAGTTCAACAGTACACTTCATAATCTACAAATAAAAAACAAATCATTAAACAAATAAGTCTAGTCATACCTCAATAATTCAATTGTTGTATAAGTAACTACGTAAACAAAATTATTTATACCCGATTTTCTGTCATAACTTGTTCCAATTCTTCAAGATCTTTTTCTTTATCTGTATTCTCTAGCGTTCTTTTGGCTGCCTTTTTCATGATCAATATTTGAGGATACAAAGTTACGTAAATACCAACTGGTTGTTCTATTTCTTTTTCAAATTCCTGTATCCTTGTTACTAAATAAATAAAATTACAACAAAAATAATTAAAAATCTTGTAAACGAAAATAATAATAATAATAATAATAATAATAATATAAATGAATAAATTTTTAAAAGGGCGAAAGTTTTATTAGTTCCATATCAATTTTTGCCCTTTGAAAAATGTAATTCAAATGAAACTACCGTTTGAAATGAATCTGCTTACTTGTATCATCTTTAACTGTCTGTGGACTGTCTTCTCCAAGCGCTAATGCTTGTATGCAAGACAACTGTTGGTTCAATCTTGGATTTTTGAATCTACAGTCTGAAATACTGATCTTGGTTTTGTTTATCATTTTCGTTAATAAACTGACTCTCTCCTCGTGAATTCCTTCTTCATTTTGTTTTTGATACGCGCTCTTAGTGACATCCCAATTTTTCCATCCGCGCATTTGATCTTTAAAATAATTTATATTTGTTTAAATCAATTCACAAAAACATTGCCAATTATTTTTCATAATTTGAGCATGAATTAGTTAAAATGTTTTTCTCACCTTTAAAAGGCAGCTGGTACAAATAAAATCCACCTTTTTCCTTGCACGGAAGCAGCGAATATAATTTAGGATCATACAGAACTTTAAATACACAGATGGCCACCTTACCTAGATCACTGCACTGTTGAAGCAAGGCAGCAAAAAATTGTTTCTCCTCTTTAAAAAACAAAATAAAAAAACATCAATCAATTATTATAAATGGCACATTTTTAGTGACATTTTAAATTATAATCACACAGTTCAAAAAATCTGTCCAGTACCTGGACTAGAATGCTTGGACCACGTAATGAAGTATGGGGTTTTGAAATGCATCTCTGACTTGACGTTACGGTCCAGGAATCCCAAGATTTTGATATCAGAATTAAAAGTTTTTCCTGTCATTTTTTGAATTTGCTTCCTCTCCATTCCTGAAAACACTGCATTTCGAGAAGCGTACTCATTTTTAGTTATAAAATCAACATCTTCATTTATAAGCTGCTCTTCGTTAAAATCATCCTGTGTGAAACAGAAATCAGTGTTAGAAAATGATATTCAGTGAATTTGGAAAAAATAACTGTTTTAAAATATTACGTCTTCTTCGTCATTTTTAATGAATGAAGATTTGTAGACAACTGGTTCGTTGTTTTTGGCATCCACTTTTGTAGTTTCTAGGTGCATACTTCTTCTGCAATACAAAAGCAAAAATGTTAATGGACGATATATGTTTCATATATTATATTATCATTACATTGCTCTTATATGAACATTACATAGTTTTTTAAATATTATTTATGTGACAGATTTTTTTTATACTAAAAAATAAATATCATCAATATCTCTAGTAATAAGGATTATATATTGTCCATACATAACACATATGTTGACCATCCATTGACAATATACTGCCAATATATTAACAATACTATATTGAATGTTTTTGAAAATTACTATTATATTGGCAATATTATTCCATATATGAAAAATACTCAAATATATATGATCAATAATGTATTGTCCATATTGTCCATAAAATATTCAAAACTACATGGCCAATACATGATATGCTAAAAATAGTATACTGTCAAAATGTATAGCCAATATAATTTAATTTATAAGTGATAAGTGACGAAATTTTGCTTTTATGACTGTCAAACTAATACTTGACAAACTGAATGAATTACCTGATGATATTGTAAATCGAAACTCTGATTTTGGATCCTTTGGTAATTTCAAGTTTAACATCGCGATAAATCTTAGCCGGTTTTTGTAATTGAAAAACAACTTCGGACAATGGTCTGTTGACAGTTAAAGTCGGGTCGAAAATCAATCTAATGTCTTTCCAAAAAAGTTGATCATTCCATTTCTCGTTCAGATTGACGACCTCGAACTGCAAGTCCATGTCCTTGAAACTGTTGACCTTGAGCCTGACGCTGTGCTTTTTTTCATTGTCCTCGTCGTATGGATTGTCTTGGCAGGTGAAAAGTACAACTTTCTTGAAAGTCATTGGTTTCGTTACCGATGCAAGTTTGTTCTGTGCATGAGAAAGCGCGTCCACTAGAGAGTAGTTCTCATCACTCACAATATCAATTCCCTTTTTGTCTGAAAAAAATGTAGACAACAATTTTATCAATACAGATAAAAGTATCGACTGTGAATTTATAATTACGTTTGATTTAAAATCAAAAACTTACATTTTTCGTGGATGTCTTTTGCCATATCTATATTGACACATTTCAATTCGTGCATCACCCAGACATTTTTAATCAAGGGATCGCAATTGTCCCTATTGACTGAAAAAAACATCAGTCCAACTTGGTCCGTAGAATTCCAACGACACTTCCCGACGACGACTTCCCGGTAAATCTAAAAGTAAGTACGAAAAATAAGAAACGTAAAATAATTCAAATATAGTTATTGTAGTGCTTCACTTTATCTATCCTCTCTCAGTACAACTTTCAAATTTTGATTTTTATTATCAAAAACTGCGGACAACTGGTCAAGTAGTTGGAACAAAAAATGTTTGTTTAATCAAATTATTGGCAACTTATTGTTTTTATAATAAAAATTGATGTTAAAACATTCTTTGAAAGTTGCTTAAAACACACAGGGCATCCAGTGACTGGGTTTAAAAAATTCAAGTCCAATTACAGTGCATTTCAAGTACAAATTTAAAATATTCAAGTACATTTCTTTTTGAATTCAGATGAGAATATTTTAAACACATTTTTTTTTTTTGTAAAATAACTTGGAAAATATTTTTTGTTTTTCTAACTCTTTAACTTCACGTTCGATTTCCATAGATATAAATGTGCAGCTATTATATATTCAAAAAAATATACTTGAATAAAATGGGTGAATAAATATATCATTTTCATTTGATTTCAATTTTTGTAATCTGAAATTTGAATTTTCACAAAATTCAAGTATATATGAAAAAAAAATAATTCTAGTATCAATTCAAGTACTTTTCATGTGTAGTTCAAATTCCAGTACAATTCCAGGAATTACTGCTTTTCCAGTACACTGAACACACTGTAACACAGTATATTATTTTGTCACAAACATTGGATGTATAAATTTTTAATAATAAAAACACTCTTTGAATTTAGTTCAGAATTCGACCGTTCCCTCTTAATTATTGGGATCATTGTCTTGTGCAATTGGGCTGAAAGAGTAACAAAATACTTGTCCATCATAAATTTGCTAAAATTAGAAAAGTGAGATTAGAATTTCATTATTATGAGGATAAATTCCGTGAATCCGTTGATTCGAGTCATTGTCGACACATATTGTTGATACATATGAAGGTGTGGATGCGTGATGCAGATGAGAAGCTGGGTAATGTTTACTCCAGCGTCCATAAGGCAAGACCGCATAGGAAAATATGAGAAATAATAAAAGTGCAATAATACACTTAAATTAAGAATGTAACAAAGCAAAAATGAAGTCGCTCATGACAGTTAACTAAACTTAGTTGTTGTTTAAACTTGCGATAATATAATAACAAAAATTACCGTCAAACAATCATCAAAGTATGTTTTCTCTGTTTTGTTATTAGTTTGAAACATTTGCTTGGACCCATCGATGATGAAATAGATACAGCAAGGCACTGCCTCGTTGAAATCCGACACTTGTTCGTTGGCAAAAGGGTTTTCAATCATTTTTGACTACTTTGTTGAATCAGTTTTTGACAAACTGTGCGAAAAGCCACTCTAATCACTGCCCCGGCAACAATACTGAATACTATTCTCTATATCGTTATCTAGATAACAGAGGGAATTGTTTTTTGAATTTCAACAACACAAGAGACAAGACTTGTGCGAGACAGATGGCGCCAGATGGCGCGACGGTCGCGCGCGCGCGAGCAGAACAGCAGTTGGATTGTTAACAAATAAACATAACCTTCAAAGTACGAGAGAGTTGCAGTTTGTTAATCGGATTAGCCGAGGACGGAACGGGCGGGAGATGTAATAAGAGCAAGCGAGCACGGTGCCAGACAAACAAAACTATCATGACAAATGACGCGGAGCCCGAGTACCGCTGTGTTCATGACTATTCCAAGGACAACGCGGCCTCGTTGGTTAGCGACGAAAATGCTGATAAGGATTCACGACTGCACTATGGCACTGACAGTTTTCCCAACATCAATGAACGACCTGTCGATGACATCTCGATCGAAATTTTCTACAAGCCCCATACCATCAGTCTGCTCCTCATCTCCATCGCTGCTGTCATCTACTTTGCTTTCCACAGGTACTCATTTTTGCAGACACTCTTCAACATTCTTATTTGTTTTTCGCATCTTTATCATCTCTGTTCAATTTTTATTGACCTTTCATTCAAAATCATGACAATTGTTTAATTTGATTTTCTCATGTTCCAGGCTTTTATTCTGCTTTCTTGAAATCCAAACACGTGTTTGCAAACTTTTTTTTCTGATTTGATTGTTTATTTTTCGTTTTCTCATTTCTAAACAATTGAGTTGTCATTTAAAAAAAAAAGAGTCTTTTTATCGACAAAAGTTTGTAACTTTTAACTTTCTGAATTATGTGACAATGAAAATTTAATATCTGTTAAATTATTCACTTTTGTTTTTACTATTTTCAATGTGAGTCACTCACTTTGACACCAATGAACGAATGATTATTTTTTTGAGCAACAAAAACGATTCGCTTGAAAGCAAATCAAAAATAAATTATATTATCAAAATAGATTTAAATAATATCTGTGGGTTTGTTTTCGATTTCATTGTCAATTTTGTGTTCTTTAATTTGCTCTGTTGCTTGTCTGATTGATCTATATATGAACTTTGCAATGATTATATAAACCTTTATTACATAATGAAAACAATTTAGGGCTCTTAAGAGAAATCGATAAACAAATTATATCTCAGCACATTTGGGGGTGACGAAAATTCAAACAAAGAGTTGAGAAGCTGAAATGACAAATTATGGAATTATGGATGGTAAACAGAATTATGATGACAATTGTAAATCGAGATGTGTAGTTAGATTAACAATTCTGACCTTGGTTTTGAAAATTTCATAAATTATCAAACTACTGGAACCTGTGGAAAAATTAAAGACCTCAAATAAAAACAATAAGTCGATTGTTTTAATGTCAATATATTAACTTGTAATTGTTTATAAATGAAGTCGCTTTCATTATCACCCGTTTACTAGGGAGAAACGTGTATCTACGCTTACAAACAAAATATTATGACGTATTATATAACACATTTTTAAATGAAAAAAAGTCTTTCATTCGTATTTTTTTAGTACAACTAATGCATTTCTTGATAAAACTTTTGTTCGGACTAAATTTAAACCAACCGAATTAAATCCCATTTTGGATCTCCCTGTTGTTGAAATTGAAATTCCACCTTGATAATGAATGTTTATAAAAAATTAATGTTCGGTGAAGCAACGTGTCCAAAAAATCCTTTTTCTGATTATTTCATTAATTGCCATAAGTAAGTAACAATTGATTCGACAAGTTGCTTGTTCGGCCATTTTCATCGGTGGAAAATATGTGAACAAATGACGTATAATAATTTGATCAGATCATATAGTTTGAAATAAAGAAGACGAAATAATTATACGAATGAAATTTGTTTAATTTCAGAGATGTGACGAGCACCGACGATAATCTGTGGGCAGGGATGTTATGCGTCATCTTTTTCTTTCTGATAATTTCCTGTCTGACGTTTCCTAATGGGCCCTTCACACGACCCCATCCAGTGATATGGAGAATAGTGTTTGGATGTAGCGTTCTCTACCTGATGGTTTTACTATTTATGCTCTTTCAGAGCTATGAGACTGTACGTAAAATCCTTGTCTGGGTCGACCCAGCGCTGGACTCGTTTCACATCGACATGGACAAGGAATACGGTGTCAATTGTTCTGACATCACAGCAGAAAAGATCTGGAATCACCTTGATATCTTCGCGTTGGCGCATTTTTTTGGCTGGCTGTTCAAGGCCATTCTCATCAGGCATTTCGGTATTCTCTGGGCAATCAGCGTCATGTGGGAAGTCACCGAGATCGCCTTCGCTCACCTTTTGCCAAACTTCAAAGAGTGCTGGTGGGACGCACTCATCTTGGACGTCCTAGTTTGTAACGGACTGGGCATCTGGGTAACTTGACAAACCTTGCCTAATTCATTTTTCACCCAATTTTCAATCAGTTAGTTCAGATTTCAATCACTAACTCTTCTAAAGTATTTATTTCAAAAGACTAAAGACTTCAGTTTGGCTAAATAACAAAATAATTGTACAATAACTTGATTTATATTAAATATCAGATAACGAGTATAACAGAATATACCAATAATATAACTTTCTAATTAATGAGAAATCAAACACAGCTAACGAAACGTTGAAGTAAATTCAATCAAAAATTTTAAATGTATAAATTTTGTCTATACAATGATTTTTATAAGATGCATAATGAATGACAAAAATCTTTTGACGATCAAGAGAGAGCTTTTATAACTATGTCATTAGAAAGATAACTCACATTGATTTCTTAGAAATTATGAATTATTTAATTTCGAAATACTATTCTTAAGGGGTCTTTCCTTTCATTTCGCATGCGAAAAAGTGACAATCTTTAAAAGTAATATAACTAAAAACTGGATCAAAGTTAATGAAACTTGATTTAATATGCATATTCTTAACTTGAAACAAAATAACTTGAAATTCAAGAAATTGCATGTTTTTGGCGATTCGTTGCACAATCCGTGATAGAATTAATTTAATCGCGAAAAAATAGATAATACAAAAATCGCATCAAACCAGAGTTCTTTGATATTCTTGTTATTTGAGGGAGGGGGAAAAATAATAAAATAAAGTCTGAGTAATAGTATTTTTCTTGACTAGAGAAGATGGCAGAGAGTTTTCCCACCGAGTGAAAAGAAAATATGTTAACGAAACAATCAACACGCGCAAACCCACAAACGCAACCGCTGTGATGTACAAAATAGCGAGATACATGTCAAAATATTCTTCAATCGATCAAAATAATTCGTGAGAGAATTAATTTAATCGCGAAAACATAGATGTCACAAAAATCTTATCATAGTTCGAATCAATGGCAAACTCAGAGTTCTTTGATATTTCCTTAAAACACAATAATTTTCAACTCCAGTAGGAAGTTGTTATGTCCGGAAGTTATTTTGTCCAAAGTTGTTATGTCTTGAGTTGTTATGTGTAGGGATCCGTAAAGAAATTTTTTTTTTTAAATAAAAATAACATTTTAAATGTAAAAAAAATGTAACAAGTAGTGGTGCTAGAGTACTGTCCTCAAAAAGGTTTTCCTCATTCAAAAAGAAAACGTAGGATTGACATCCCTGCGAGCTGCCAAAATTATTTTTCTTTTCTCGTAAAGAAAAATATCGTATAATCAACACAGAAAAACAAGTTTTATTGTTGGATAAAACCCGTTTTTTCCACGTTAAGTAATATACTATTCCTCCAACAGTTTAAACCGTTTAGGGTTAAAAAAATTTTGCAATAAAATATTTTTCCGTACCTATTTGCAATGACAATAATATTGAAAATTATTTGTTTAATGTAAAATCTGAATATTGAGAACTCTAGTTGTTAGTATAGTTTAAAAAAATTGTTTGTTGTACAGAGTTTTGGTATTAAGGATATTGCCTCGTGTTATCGATAATGAACAGAATAAGTATAACGAAATTTTCCAACCAGATTCTATGAAATTAAATGTATTATGTGATTTTTTCAGAATTTTCCATCGTTTACTTTTCGAGATAATTATATTTATATTTTTCCATTTCCTCATGAGTTTACATAGGTATAGATAGTACGAGGCAATATCCTTAAGAGGATGTCAAACCGGAAGTTACCGACCTTGCAGATTTGTTTAATATTAGTCAACAATTGGATTGCAAATTAAATTAAAGACAATTTATTTGGTTTTTTTTAAACATTCCTAATAAAAAATATAAACGAATAATTATAAATTGTTCAAGATTAATTGGAACTAATTTTTGAGGTGAATGCTGATTGTCATTTATTTTTCTTCATACTGTGTATCAATCAATTTTATCATGTTGGCTAAATATTCTCCCACGATTCCAGAAAAACGCTCTTCTCATTTTTTACATTTATTATTATTAAAATAATAATTGCAATCTGTATTAACAAAATCCCTGACTTTGTGGTAGCATATTTTACACACCCTCTTAAGAGGATGTCTAAGTCGATGGCGAATTTCAAATCCTGTTTTTGGCGGGAAAACCAATGTTTCGTGAATTTCGCGAAAAAAATGGTAGAAATATTGACGATATTCATAATCAGACAAATCTTTGATCGTTTCAGAGTATTTTGGAACAAACACCAAGACAATTGATTGTGAAATGCGATCACAAGTAG
>JAAMPD010000911.1:0-33654 GCA_025266255.1 Trissolcus basalis
ACTAATTTATTATTTGTTTGTTTATTTAATTTGGTTTATCATTTTATTTGTTCTAATATTAATTATCTTATAGATTTGTTTACGTTTAGTTATGTTTGTTATTTGGGTCGTGAAAAATGAAATTTGGTATTGTTTTCAGGGACGAATAAAAAAATGAGGATCGTGAGGTTGCGGACGAACCGCATAGCAAACATTGCTATCGGGGTCGCAGTTGGGCTGCTCATCCTTTACGCTCTGTTCTCGCTGACCCCGGAAGACAGAGTGAGAAATCTCACTGATTATTGGCCGGAAAGTTTGAGATCCCATCAGGTCCGCTTGTTTTCATTTATTTATATAATAAATCTGATCCTCCCCTGATATCTTGAAGTTCAATGTTCAACTTTCAATTTTATATCTAAAACGTTAATTCCATTAACAAATTAATCTAACAAAAGTATTCATTATTATACTGTTTTTGAACATAATTTTTGGTAGCCTAAATTGATTAGATATGAATTTTGATTTAAAAAATTTTGACTTTGGTTATTGAGTAAAATAAATAAATTATTTAAAAAGGTTTAATTGGCTGTGACTGGGTAATTACAACGTTGAAAATTTAATCTCAACATATTGTACAGAAGTTAAATATGTATTATTTAAACGAGTCTCGTTGAGGTAATTAAGTTTAATTGAGGCAATTAAAGTTGTCAGTCAAAGGGGATTCAATATGTTTGTTGGAACTTGCAATTTATTAGTTTCCTTTTTGTTTGTTTTGGTTTGTTTAGTCTTCATGAAATTCATTTTTATCGACCAAATGAAAAATTACAATATCAATTGAAATAATGAAAAATCATTTCAAAGTTGAACATTTGCGTTTTTAAATGAGATGAAAATTTGAATTAGTTACAGATTTTTCCGAGAACAATGTTTGAAATTAATTTTTTTGGGGTGTTGAATAGTCAAGAGAATTTTTTACTTTTTTAGGTACCAGTTTTTGTAGAAGAACTGGGGAATTTTGAGCCCAAGAATGTTGAGGAAAAGACAGGTCCTGGCGAAGGAGGAAAACCCCACTTTTTGCACGACGACCAACAAAATGACGCGCAGCAGTCGGAAAATGATTATGGCATGAATATGGTTTGCTCAGATGAAATATCTCTGGATAGATCAATTCGTGACACTAGACCAGACGAGTAAAAAAAATTTTGTCATTCATAATTTTTATATTTAAAATAGATATATGGATAAATGTAAATTTACTTTTATTTAATTTAAAAAAACAAATTATTCATTCCCAAGAATGATTATTTCGTTTGAAAAGCTATGACTTTTAATTTTCAAACGTGGTCTGTTGAAATTAAAAATTTAAATTTGTAATTCTATCAAATTTTTAAACAATTCCCTTTCATTTTAGGTGCAAGCACTGGAACTACCCAGAAACTCTTCCAAAAACTAGTGTGATCATCGTGTTCCATAATGAGGGATTGTCTGTTTTGATGCGAACAGTCCACAGCATCATGAATAGAACTCCGCCTCAATTTTTAGAGGAGGTCATTCTCGTCGATGATTATTCTGATAAAGGTTACAAAGAAACAGTTTTATGATAGAAAATAAGTTTTCAATGTTTCGTCGTTCGAAACTTGTTAAATGTTGTTTTCTTCTTATTGCAGAAAATTTGAAGGAGGAGTTGGAATCTTACATTGAAAGGTGGTATGGCAAGGTTCGTCTGATCCGGAATACGGAGCGTGAAGGTTTAATTCGTACAAGGTCACGAGGTGCTCGAGAAGCCAACGGTGAAGTTATCGTTTTCTTAGACGCGCACTGCGAAGTTAACACTAACTGGTTGCCTCCTCTTCTTGCTCCCATTGCTAAGAACAAGTACGTACATACTTATCACTATTATAACCAAAAATAGAATGAGATATAAAATTAATAAAAATACAGAAAAATATAAAATTCTATAATTTTTCTTAAATCACGAAATACTAAATTCATTTTTCAGTCGTGTCATGACAGTACCAATTATAGACGGGATCGACCACAAAACTTTTGAGTACCGACCAGTGTACCAGGCAAACCATAGGGGTATTTTCGAATGGGGAATGTTGTACAAGGAAAATGAGCTTCCAAGTCGAGAGGCAAAAACTAGACCATACAACACAATGCCTTACAAGTAATGAAACAACAAACATTGCAACCGAAAATAATCTTGCAACCAAAATTACATTCAGAACTAAATTGTACTTTTCTTTCAGATCGCCAACCCATGCTGGAGGCCTGTTCGCCATCAACCGAAAATACTTTTTGTCTTTGGGAGGATACGATGATGGGCTGTTGGTCTGGGGCGGTGAGAACTTTGAGCTATCGTTCAAAATCTGGCAATGCGGTGGATCCATTCTGTGGGTTCCCTGCTCACACGTTGGTCATGTTTATCGTGGTTTTATGCCCTACAATTTCGGAAAACTCGCTCAGAAAAAGAAGGGCCCGCTCATTACAATTGTAATTATTTTATTCCTACTTTCATTCCTATTTAGAGAAGTTTTTTTTCGTAAACAAATAATGTTCAATGTGTATTTTATATTTTAGAATTACAAAAGAGTAATTGAAACTTGGTTCGACGAGAAACACAAGGAATTCTTTTATACTAGAGAACCCTTGGCTAGACTTTTGGACGCAGGAGACATCACAGAGCAGCTGGAATTCAAGAGACGAATGAGATGCAAAAGCTTCCAATGGTACATGGACAATATTGCTTATGACGTATTGGACAAATATCCAGAACTGCCTCCAAATTTACACTGGGGAGAGGTGAATAAAATAACAACAAAATAAATTGAATAAAATCAATAACATCCTCCATGACATTAATTTATATTCAGATATAAATTAATATATCTTGAGATCTAAATTAAATTTAAAAAATGTCCTTCTAGTTACGAAACGCTGGAACGAAAAAATGTTTGGATACTATGGGTCATGCTCCTCCAACACATGGCCACTCGGTGCCATGGTTATGGTGCTTAAAACCAGGTTTCGTAAATTTTAAAAATTTCAAATTATTTTCAATAAGTAACAAAAAGAAATGTATAAAATGTATACGTATAAAATAATGATTGACTGTTAATTTGACTGAACATTTTATATTCATTTTGATCAATATTCTAAATTCAATTCTTTTTCAGTTGATTCGACTGAATGCCAAAGGTCAACTGGGAGTTGGAGAACGTTGTGTGGAAGCTAATGGCCAAGGAGTACAGTTAGCATTTTGCAGACTGGGAACAGTCGATGGTCCTTGGCAATATGATGAGGTAAAATATTGACAACGTTTTCAGAAAATTGTTTCTTAAAATATTGGAAAATTTGAACACAAATTATTGAAAATTCTTTCATTGTTTTCAGAAAACCAACACACTGCTGCATAGGATCCATAAAAAGTGTATGGCAGTTCATCCTCAGAGTCACCATCTGTCTTTGATGCCATGCGACATCAACAACATGTACCACAAATGGACATTCCATCAAATCGACCCTAAATGGTAAACATTTTAAAAATTTAAAAATCATGGACAAATCTTGGGGATAAACAAATTAAAATTTTTAATCCCTTAGATAAGAACTGAGCCTAATCCACGACCTGCGACATATCGAGTCTGAATTCAAAAAAGAATTTTCGTTTGCAAAAAGAATCTACTCTTAGAAAAAAAAAAAAAAAAAAAAAAAAAAAAAAAACAATGTATTTTGCTAGACGCACGCACAACGAAGAGACTCATTTTCGCTCGTTTTGCCTTCCAATTTTATACTGTACTTAAACCCGACTGATCAACTAGAAAGGTTGTAAAAAATCCAAACCTGTTTTTGAATTGGATTTTTGTTGAAGATATTTTAGGAAGTTGTAAATTTCTGTTCGATTTCTTATTTCTTCCCGTCTAACTTGCTATTGATGGACTTTTATGATCAATGTTACGCGATTTTTAGATGGCGATACAATTTTTATAACTGATACGTTACGTTGTACAGTGAATTGTACATTGATAGATTTTAAAATCTGTTGAAACTGAACGAGTTTCTTCTTTTCACCTGTTTGTAAAGTTTTGCTTCGTTATTATATGAGATTTAGAACGCGAGATAAGATAATGTATGCGCGAACGTTTACACTGTCATACGTCGAATCATATTTACAAGAAAAAAAAGGAACAATAATTTACACAAACTATTTACACCTGAAAGAATGAAAGAACAAAAGGAACTAATAGTATTTAACTCTTGGTTTTTATGTACGTAACATTCCAGTCAAACGGCGATGCATTTTACAGTTTATCAAGGTGTTCGAATGCGAAAACACGTGAAGTTGTATTATAAATATTTTATTACAATAAAAACTGATGTTTGTAAAAAAAAGTGGGCCCTACTTTTCCTTCCCTTCAATTTACAATTATTTACAACTTTCCATCTGGGAAACAATTTTGATTTTGGTTTTTCTAAGCTTTCGACGTTATTTTTTCCATCCGGGTTTCTTTACTCAGAAGTGTATCGATGACTTGACTTTGCTCTTCCTGAAAAAGTGAAGAATTTTATATCATTTTTATTTCTGTAATAAAAAGGAACTTAAAAATACGAAGAAAAAAAATTATGAGATGTAATTTAATACATTGTAAGGTTTTATGGGGACTGGTCTTAAGTATTTCCTGATGAATGGAGCCAAGAGGATGGGATCCATCTTTTCCATATCTGAGGAAGTGAAAATGCTGGCCACCAAACTCACACTGACAGATATTATGAACCCTGTTACCGTGTACCAGAGATAACTCATTCGGAAAATAGCTAAAGTTTCACTAAAACAACAAAATTTTATTGATATCATAAAATATTGCAATCTAAAACATGTTTACTTTAGTTCATTTTATTTCAATTACCCTGAAGGATTAATTAGTTTATTAATCAATTAAAAGATAAATAAAATTTCAATTTCATCACCAATTTTGTTAGTTAAATTGAGTTCAATTAATTTAATTAATTTATAATTAATTAGTTCCGCAATTGTACAATTAATTACACATAAGATTGTAATTCGATTTTGATCTTAAATGAAATTAGACTTATAATTTACACTTTTAGATTAAAAAAAATAACGAAGGTAATTTGTGCAAAAAATGAAAATCTTACGCATCAGAACTTTCTATTGCAGCCTCAGGTGGGATGAAAAAGATTTGATTCTCGGTTTTCTGATAAGCGTAAGTGCATCCGTCGATGCTCGTTGGTTTTGTATCAAAACTGAAAACGAATTTGCCATTTAAACATCAGTAAATTATTTTTAATATAAAACTTTAATGTGTACATATTTTTTTAATTTCTTTAGTTGTACCTCATTTTTCCAGTTGAGATGGCAGTTTCTGCTGAGATGCAAACCCAGGCCATAAAACTAAGACCAGATAAGCCTCCAATCAGAGCTCCCTATAATTATGCAATTAAGTAAATAATTAATTTTTTTCTTCAATTATTCGAAATTTTTTCTTTACTCAAAACTTCTTTTGTTTTATTTTTTGACAAAATTTTCACCTTTCCGTTTATCCAGGGAATCAAAACTCCCATAGTGAAAATTGCTAACGAAGGACCACTCACGATCGAAGAAAGGCTCATAGATAACTGAAAAACAAATTAAACAAATGTATAATGTTTGATCACGAAATTATTAATTTTACTATTTTTGAATTAACAAAATTTGATTGATTTTCTTTGTACCTGCAGAACGTGCGATCCGGCTTTTTCTACCACAAAAACCAAACCAGTACAAAGCGCTCCCAACAAGACTACTGTTAACTTCATTAAATTTTCTGCCTGTTTTGCAGTAAAGGACTTTTTACGAAATGGTTTGATAAAATCTTCCAAAACTACTGCGGCCATTGAATTCAACCCAGTTGATAAGGAACTAAAAAAGAATAAAGAAATAAAGTACAATATTTTAATGATTCATTTTAATACTAATAATTTTTTGTTTTTAATTTTTTTTACCTGAGGGCTGCACTAAAAACTGCAGAAACAAAAAGTCCAGGCAGTCCAGGAATATTTCCCAGGACATTCATCACCAGGAGAGGGAGAAGTTGGTCCTTCCGTTGTGCTAACTAAAAAAAAGTTGAAAATTTTATTCAAAATCTTCAACTCATATAACAATTTTGCCAATTTTTTAAATATATTTATTACCTTTGTGGTCAGAGGATCGCATTCATGATACCAGGCGTAAATTAAAAGTCCTGCATAAACGCATGCAATGTTAAGGAAAAATATTCCAACGATAAAAATCCATAAAGCTCTGATAAAATAAAGAAAAACGATAATTATTCAAATTCTATTTTCAATTTGTACAAATTTTATTATGTAATTATTTTTATTTTCGGTTTTATTTTTTTTTAAATGAACAATGTCATACTTTCTTGCCGATTGTAAAGTTGGTAACGCAAGATATCGCTGGACCATGTTTTGGTTCACTGCTGAAGAGTTGAGGTTGTGAACAGCGCCACCTATGAGGAGGGACCAAAGTGTGTGTCTCACCAATGGACTCATATTTGTACTAAAAAATAAAATATAAGATAATTTGAACAATCATTTACAAAAAAATAAAGAATTAATATATGTAAATACATATTATTATATAATACGTAAACATAAATCAATAGAAAACTTGAATGATACATTTATCATAAAAAAATCACACTTTGCGTGTTTGATTTGTTTAACGTTACGTTTTGTTCTTATCTCTCATTTTTATAAGCTTGATAAATAATTAACGGAAATTAGAGGTCTTTAGTGAATCGTGCAAAGTCGCAATAAATTATTCTTATCACTTACGAGGGGAGTTCGATCCTTCCCGACTCCAAATTCCGTCGCATCACGACAGAAAAACCGCCAAGATCGATGGTTCCCTTAATACTTATCAAAATCATCGTTGCAAACATGATGAAACCCTGGATGAAATCCGCCCAGACAACAGCCTTCAAACCTCCCTTAAAAAAACATTTTAAACCTTAGTAGAATTGCGCGCGCAAAGATTTAGTTCCATTTTGTTTGCTAGAGATAAAACATCAGGCGTACCACACATGTATAAAAAATGCAGACCAGACACACAAACGGGGTGACGATGTGGACGTTAATTCCAGTAACTGGAAAAATATAAACAAATCAAAACGTTGAACGTGGTTGTTTATTTTTCTTTGTTTTCCGAGATTCGGTTTTGTTTACCTTGATTAAATGCTAAGGCAGGAACGTAAATAACAATCGGTAGCCATATCATCTGGAAACAGAATTTTACGATAAGGGGTTTTAATCGTCATATTTCAAGCGTACTAATTTGTTCGTAAATGTTTTATTTCTATTTTGTTCAAAAATAAATAATATTTAATTTTACTTATGAAAAAAAATACAGAATGATAAAATAAATACACAAAGTAAACTTAGATACAGGTAGTTTCAAAATGTAAACACAGACTTGACCTCAAACAATTTATTATTTTCCCACCAAAACAAACCGCGTTTATCATGTTTCGATCTGTACACCAAATTCACGCGACGTTTTAGTTTATCACAAAATGACGCGGCAAGTTTTTTTTTCGTTTCACCAAAATCAAATACATATAGTTTGTTGAAGATAGCGACTTTGTTTGAGGAAGGACAAGTTACAAGTTTGTACCAGTTTTCACAAATCCTGCTTGGTGTTTTGTTTACACTCTTTTCAAGGATGGCATTAGTTTTTTTTCTTTCTACAGCTGCTAGACTTTAATTACATTTTTAAAATGGGTCGTAAGATCGCGGAAAGTTCTCTAGGGAAATGACGGAAAAGTTTTAACGTGTTAGATAAAGCGTATCTTTTATTTTCATCCCTGGTTATTGCAGATGAGATATCACTCCCCATTAAATGTACTGAAAGAGTACCCTGAATGTACTGGATAAAAATGTACTTTAAATAGACGAGACACTTTATCTACAGCAGCCAAGAAATAACTGGCATTTTTTATAAATAAAAAGTTAAGTTGGCAACCCTGTACGGATCGTCAGATGTGACCCAACCTAATCTAACCTACCACAACCTGCCGTAACAAGTTCTAAGCAGTTCAAAACAGTCGTTTCGTTGTGTTTTTGATTTATTGATGCAATATTTTTGTTTTAATCTTGTACTTATCATGATTTCGTAACCTACGTTACAGAATATCTGTAAATTATACCACACCTGCAATAAATAAATGAAATTTAATGTTAAAAAAGTTTTTTTTCAAACTCACAATGCCAAGAGAGAACAAAGTGGACCCAAAGATGCGCAACTTCTTATCGAATCGTCTCTCGAGGTACTCATAGGTACTGGTGAGTTTCATCTCGTGGAAGACCGGGAGATACACATGGGACATGACGCAGCCGGTGAAGATGAGGCTGAAAAAGATGGTGAGGTAGCTGGTGCCATAGACGTAGATCTCGGTCGGGATTCCGAGAAGGGATATGCCCGAGATGAAACTGGCGATGAGGCTCATGCTCACGGGCAAGACGGACATGTTCCTGCCGCCCACCAGGTACTCGGCCTCGCCAATTGTGTGTTTTTTGAACGCATAATAGAGGCCCACCAAACAACACGACAGCAGCATCCCCACGAAGACGGCATAGTCGAAAACCCCGAAAGATTGTAGGGATTTGGTTATCTCTTCCACTGTAGGTATGTCCCCTTTGGTTTCGTCCATTATCAATCCTCTTTGTTTTCGTTTTTAGATTTTCGAGGTTTTTCTGGGGTTTGAAAAAAGGTAAGAAAACATTGTTGTACTTATTGTTTATTTATATGTATTGTAGTAGAGTGTGGATTAAGATTAATCCTGCCTTTAAGGCCCTAACATAACCGCAAATTTGTGAAAACCAATGGGGTAAGTGGAGTAAAATTTCGTGCAATCCCATTGGTTCAGATATTACTATGAAGTTGCATACCCAAAGAAATTTTTTTTTGCTTTAATGACAGTGTTTTAATTACATCCAAATATAAAATTTTAATACATATTATAATTGTTAATGAATTATGAATAAAAAAATATTTAAAAACTATTCTGATTTTTATTTCTTACTGAAAATTTATTAATTAAAAAAACATTTAGACAAAATGTATGCAAAATATAATCTAAAGCATATCCATTTTTTTATGATAATTGTTTTATATTTGCATAAATAAATTCAAAATAACGGTTATCGATAATATATTAATTATTACTGATATTTTAAATATCACAATCCAAATTCAGTGGCTCAGACGCAAAATCAGATAACTCTTTAAATGTTAATGTTCAATCTCTTTAAACATTATATTATTTTATAATTTCAAGTAATATTATTAATTAATATTTCTCACATATAAAATAAAAACAAAATTCGAAACACCATACTGCTGTTAATAATTTTTTAACTATCCACTAAACTAAACAATTATAAAATTAAGCACAACAGTTATTTTCGTGATCGAGGGTCCAATTATGAAACATTAAAAATTATATCGTTCAAATTTTATCCAGGGCTATGCAAATTATACCGACACAAATTCTAATCCAAAATTCTTCTACAACCAAAAATCCAAAAATTGGAAATAACTTACCTTTTGAAGTAGCAGCTTGTTTCCAGAAAAGAGAAACTGTAAAGGCCACAATTATTTCTTTCTCATCTTCTCGGGAAAAGAGATTCACTATCTTGAAAGAGAGTCACTTAAAGGGGGGACTTGGAATAATTTATTGTAAAAAAAAAGGGATCACGTGAGAGTGGTCATTGTCATGCGTTGCATATCGTGGGATGATAGCGACCCTCTCGGTACACCGTCACTGATCTATTGCGTGCCGTTTGCGATGTCAAGTGCGTATATCACAACGAGATCGTCCGCGCGACTTCCTCCTTAGACGTTGAGCAATCAATCTAACTACTCGCCGAGTTGTGAGAGCAAGTCAATGCAATTTCAAGTGGTTAATTTGACCTAAATCTGAAGGTTGACAGAGTAGGATCGTCATACGGAAATGCAATTTCGTTTTATCAGCTAATGCCAGAACATAAGAACACAAAATTCCTCCCCGATCGTCGGTTCGAACGTGACAAATGGAAAACTTTATTTTGGGCGATTTATCAGTTAAGATCGGAGATTAGATTGCCGTCGAAAATAGAATCTCGAGTCCAAACAAACTTTTGTTACAAGAAAGAAATTGAAAGTTTATTTGTAAGTTTTGTATGTAGGTATAAATTTTTTTCGTTACAATTAGGCGTCGACAAATTTCGGGTGTTCTGCGGGAAGAATTGTTCCTCGCTCGATTCCCTTGTTGGTGATCACACCGTAACGAACTACACCGCCAGAATGTCCGTCTCTCAACATAGCCAAGGATATAGCTAAAATAACAAAAATACAATTTTATTAATCAAATTATCAAAATTAAAAGAAGATAAATAGAATTAAATGTATTTGTTTAAAATGCAATGCATCACAAATATGAACAAGAAATGAAGCTCAGAATTGTGCTAACATGTATTTTTACAATTAAATTAAGATTTAAATTTTTAAGAGCGACAAAAATTTACCATTCTTAACGAACTCGACGCATTCTTCGCGTGTCATGTTTGGTTTGTAATATTTGTCGATGTAACCGTAGATGTAAGTCGAGCCGGATCCACCAGTGACGATTTTCTGACGAACGCACATGCCTCCAATGGGGATGCTGTAAACTTGCGAGCCTTTCTGTGCGTCCCAACCAGCAACTATCATACCGGCAGTTAGAGAGTCTCTATAATTGTAACAGAGCTCTTTTAAGAGATTTGCTGCAGTTTCCACTGTTGGCTCTTCTCCTAATTCCATCCTAGAAAGGAGAAAAAACAAAGAATCACAGTAATTAAAAAGATAAAAACTTACATTTTTGTATTTGTTTTTATGACAATTTTGATCGTTCAGACTTACTTGTGAAAATTCAAATGATATCTAACAATATCAGAGATTGCTTGAGTGTCGGCTGCTGCACCCGACCGACAACAGTAGATGTGTTTGCTCAGCGGGGTGAGTTTGTCAGCAAATCGATTTCCGATGTAAACTCTGAAAAAATATTAATATTCATCAGTCATTTGAAAAAATAAAAAGTAAACATAATATATAAAGTAAAAAACAACAAAAAACAACTAAGTGAAGTTGAATGTTTATGTTTCAAACTGATAAAGATATTCTTACCCTGATGAAGTTCTTGAATCAGCACCAATCATAATGCCACCGTCGAATTCACAAGCCATTGTGGTTGTCTAAAAATAAAAAATTATAATTAATATAACCGAAAGAACAGGACAAATTTCACAAAGACAAAATGTAAGATTCCCATGAATTTATTTGAATCAACTTAAAAAATTAACGAAATAACAAATGATTAACAATGGTTAATTATTTCGTAACAATTAATTATCAACGATTAATAATTCGAAGGAAAAATAATAAACAAAGCGTAATGTTTTTACAAAACTTTGCAATGTCATTCTAACCTGAAAGGATGTTGAAGAGAATTGTAAAAAGGAAATAAAAAGAAGTACTTACTCCAGTTGACTGTTCACAATTCCATGGCATTTTATTTGCCATCATGGGCATCTCTATGGTGGCCATTTTTTAACAGTGATTCAATTTGAAAAATCAGTTATAAACAATTAAAACTAATACACTGCCGAAACACTATTTTCTGCTGACAATCACGCTAACTGGCCTATTGGCCATCTACCGGAAATATTTGTAACTTTGTACCTCTGTCGGTAATGTCGATTTTGCAAAGTAACAAAATTGAATGAAAAAACGTCTAAAAAAATCAAACAAACACGAAAAGTAAACAACAAAGGAAAGAAAAACAAATAAAAATACAAAAATGATGAATAATAACGTTTTTTTTTATATTTGACTGTTTATAGTTTGAGGAAAATAATTATTTCTCAGTCATTTCCAAATTTCGGTGCTTCGTCAGGTAAAAGTACTCCTTTCTTGAATCCTTCTTCGTTGATAATTCCGTATCGAATTACACTCGAACCATCTCTTGGCATTGAAACTTACAGCTGTAAAATATGAAATTCAGATGAAAAAAAAGAATCAAACAAACATAATTTTGAATATTTTTTTGTTTACCATTTGAACAAATTCAGACATTCCTTTTTTGGTCAATCGGATGAATAGGCACTGTCGACATATCCATAGATATATACCGACCCCGATCCACCAATGACAATTGGTTGCCGGACGCACATCCCTCCAATAGGGATTCCGTAGACTTGCGAACCTTTGCAGGCATCCCAGCCTGCCACAATCATCCCTGCCATTAGCATATCACGGTAAGTATAACACAGGTCCTTCAGCAGATTTGCTGCAGACTCAACAAGTTGTGGATTATCTCCTAGTTCCATCCTAAAATTAAAGACATCCACAATGAAAAAAAAACAAACAAACAATAACACCCATTTTCAAAACGAAACAGTTAAACGGTTATTTCAATTTCAATTTGTTTACTTTCTGTTATCGATTTTTGTAAATTGTTTTATTTCAAATTGTGAAGGTCACGAGCAAGGTCAGTAAATTGTTTTCACCTATTTAATTTATTCAATTAACTTTTTTCTGTTTTTATTTCACTTGATCCTTATTCACTTTTGTCAAGGTCGACCCAAACCGTGTTTAGTTTAGTTTTATTTATTTATTTATTTATTTTGAAACTTACGAATTGAAATCCAACTGATATCTAACGATATTGGCGATGGCTTGAGAGTCGGCAGCTGAACCCGACCGGCAACAATAAATGTAATCAGATAACCTTGTGAGTTTGTCAGCAAACCGATTGGCGACGTACAATCTGCAAAAGCGTTATAATTCATTGAATATTTATTCAGATCAGATGTGGGGGCGAGTGATTTATGTGAGGATATTTCTTTGTGATGTTATGTATACACTCACCCTGTGGAAGATCGAGAATCAGCGCCTATGATAACACCGTCATCATATTCACAAGCGATTGTAGTTGTCTGAAAAAAACAAAGAGTTCACGTAACCTTAAAAGGTTCGGCGTTTTGAAAACAATCAAATTTTTCGGATTGGGTTTCAGGTAAGTGGTAAAAAAGGTATGAAAATGGTTGACTTTGATTTACCCCTGTTGATTTCTCACAATTCCAAGGGTATTTGGAAAAATCTGTTGGATCCCACATCGTTGCGACTTTCTCGGGTTGTTTGACTTTTTTGTTGAAAAACAAATGAAAGTTATATTTCAATCAAGTGTTATTAAAATCTCGTTGAAAATGGAATAAGAATTGCGAAAATGTGAAAAATGGAACGATAAGTAAATAAATTAATGAAAACATTATATTTTTCAAGGTCATTTTTGTTTATGTAAGGAGAGAAGAAGAAAGTCTCGTAATTTGAAGAAGATAATTACGAAGAAAAAAAAATCTTTTCTTTGGTGTTTTCCCGCTAAAAATGTAGGAACGTGCGCGAACGGAAATCATCTTTGGAACCTGCATGAATAATTGTGAGTATCGGCTAATGTACAACTCGCGGTCATATTTTTGCATGGCTAATTGGTAAAATATCGCTTGGATGTATAACGTAACGGTAAATCTTGTGTGCGTCTTCACGTTACAGATATATGCGTGCGTACACATGCCTCGTTGCGGAATGAATATCTCGTTTCTACAGGTAAACTAAGATGTATTTGTATTCTCGGATTGCAAAACTGGACCGACCAGTGTGACCCTAACTGTACCGCCTGGATAGTTTGATTGAAACGTTGAGGAGCTTTCCGATATTTTGATATTGGCTTTCCAATAAGGAAGTGATCCACTCTTTTGTAACTGTCACTCATGCCTCGGCGACAGAAAGATAACATCGATCAATGTCTGACGGTTTTCTGTAAATCTGTTTTCCTAGAACGAGGTTGATTTTGTTTTGCTTCGCTCTCGTACGTATTAATTTACTGATTTTGTTCATTTTTAATACCGCTTTCATTTTTTCATTCCGTTTTTCAGGTTAAGTCGAGATTAATTAATTAGTATGACATTTTTGACAGCAGATGGCACTGGATAAAAAAAAGGTTCATCAAGATTTTGAAAAGAGAATGGATTTTTTGTATTCATTTTAATTTGTAAGTGTTACAAAAATGTTGGTTCGTTTCAGAGAGAATAACCAAAACTTGAGCAAATTAACTCGAGCGCCACGCCTCCAGGGGACTTAATGAAAGGAAACTCCTCGCAATTTGTCGGTGGGAACACAATTTTACTGCGTAATACGGTTTTATCCACCATGATCGACCGAAATTATAAAATTATATTCATCAAGTAAAGCAAGACATAATGACCTTAAATGTATAGATTTATGAATAAAATGTGTTTATAATGACATGCAATTTTTTTCTACTTAAACTCTTTGATTAGAATTTTAATAGATGTACATTTTAAAAAAATCCGTTACAAGAGACGAAGGAGGCCACCAGTTGGGTTTGTTACATCTTGTGGTCGGATTTGCATAAACTTGCGAGTTGTGCAATTTTAACTAAGGACAAATTTGCGAAACCTGTAAGTTGTCGAGAAAAACATTTCTATTGTTAAACTAATAGTATTTATAATACTTATTTTAATTTCAGACGGAGAAAATATCTGAAAATGTTAAATCCATAAAGGTAGATGTATAAAATTGATCCGTAATCAAAGGCCTTTAATTAATCAATTAAGTTAACTGGAAGGATTTAATATTGAGTTAAAACAAAAAATATATATTTTCATTCTTACATTGTGCAGACTTGAGTCTTGTTCGTTATCGGAATTAACCAGATAAATCTCTCCGCTAACTAAGAATGGCCATACACCACCACCCACCGAATCAAGAAAGAGCTATCAATCTGTCAATCCTTCCGGCGTGCAGTTTCATTTATAATAGTTAGGTGTTTGCATCGAATTAAAATAACAAGTATATATATTTTTTGTAATTTTTTTTCAAAACTGACAAAATAGTCAGTTTTGAAAAGAGTTAAAATATTTTGAATTAAAAAAAACTAAATTAAAAATAGCTATTCATCATTTATTCATTAAATAATAAATGAAGGCCAGAAAAATTGTTTTCAATTCTGACGTATGTCTGCGCTTGTGTCATGCAAAAACGCGACAGGGTCGCTGGTGTACAAGAATGTAGGGCAATGCGTTGAAACTGTAGATGCTGTCTTTTTGTCGGGTTTTAATAGCTCCTCACCCGCAGCGTGTAGAATCCATAAAGATTGAGATTCTATCGAGCGGGGGGCTTTCTCTAATTTTCTCGTTTTTACCATTTTTTTTACAATTAGCATCATTGTTAGGTGGTTCGTTTTGTTTTTTTTTCTTCATTTCTTCGATTACTCGTTCTGTAGAGTCGGTAAAAGGCGTGTGTGACCTTCTTTAGAGAAAGAAGGCCAATAAAGATTTACAATGAATGATAGGCGTAAGACTGAATGGAATCGGACGCTCAAGTATCATTTTCACCTCGAACCTTTCAATTAATTGAAAAAGAATTTTCTTGCCTCGATAACATTTTCTAATCTCAACGGAAGCAGATAAAAAATAGAAAATGAACACTGATCGTTATTTCCAAGGTCGAAAGTTTTTTTACAAGTGTGTCTCTTATAGAGGTTGAATTAACAGTTTTGCAATTTTGAAGTTAGATTTTCTCACGTTAATTTGTTGTTTTTTTTTCTAATCATCAACAGCTATAAAACATTCTTGTTTGGGTTGCAATTATTACAATAATTCACAATTACAATAACTTCTCGGTCTTATTTGGAAACATATGAAGCTAAAAAAAGAGGGAAATTGTAAAATCTGAACATATTAGAGGTTACAAGAACAATTCTAAATCTCACGCTAAAAACTGTACAGGACTATATTTGTCGAGGTGCGTTTGATAGCCGAGTTATTACAATTACATTTGTCTTGCATTTACGGCTTTGTGCGTAAAGTACGCCGAGACCACCGAGACGTTCCGTTAGTTGTTGATTTAGGTGCCCGCAGATATGCAAAATGCAAACTTGTGAACCCGTCAGTTTTAATTTCCGACATGCGGAATTACGCCTCTATTTTGCATTATAATGTTTTTCGTATAACGGAGTTGGAAAAATCGATAATATTCCGTAAAACAGAAATTGTATACTCTTTTTGTAGCTATACAAAACGATTAGGAAGAACATTGTCGATCAGATAAACAAGCATATAAAAAGTTATTCTTAAACAATCATGATAGTTAAAGAATTTAGAAAAAAACGTTTAAAAAAAACTGAAGATTGAATTAAGGGCATAAAAAATAACAAATAGAGTACATGAGAAATCAAAGCAAAAATAAAAAGGCCAATAAATCACAGCTTTATTGCTTTAGAAAATCTACAAATTTCTCTGCAACAATTTGAATTCTTTATCGGCTGACATTTGACAAATTTATTAACTCTCATGCACACGTTTACGTTTAATTGATCATCACGCATGTGAATCGCCATAAAACAATTGCGCACTAGCTATTTTGCCATTTTTTTTCGTGAACGCATTTCCGGTAGAAGCAACTTCAGTTCCGCGATAAGCTTTATTGCTGACTTTTATGCGATAAGTAATCATACATTCCCGGCTTTTGTTTTCAATTTCAGTTTTGTTCGTTTCGAATTAAGACATTGGAGGATAAAATTGAAATTGAAAATTTCTCCGTGGAGACTTTAACGCGCGGGAAAGACGGTCGCGCCGAGGAAAACGTTTAGAGGTCACGGTCGAGGTCAGCGTTGTTTATGTTCGGAATGCCGGTAATTTTCGTTGATTTTAGATTTTTCTCGATAGAAATGTGATGGTAAAGAAAAAAAAAAAAGATATAATTTTTGTTCTCATTCCTATATATACGTGATATTTTCTATTGTTTTTTATTAAATTTTTCACGTTGAGCTTTCTCAATCGTTTTACGGAATGTTATTATTTATCATTGGATATACCGGTATGAATGGTATCGATAAAACTGAATCGTAAGTATGAACCACGAGCGCACAGACTCGATTAACAATCCTGGTTCCCACAAGCTACAAATAGATGAGAAATCTGCACATATGAAATGCCAGGTCGCTTTGATGAATATTCTGCATGTTTTCGCGTGTAAAAATATTGATGTGCGATACTTTCTCTAAAGTAATTCCATCTATGAATTGGACACGATTGTAACGAATTAATGAGACCGATAATGTCTTTATACAATTTATGTTTTCTTTTTTGTTTCTACAATGGCGTTAGATAGAAAATTGCGATATG
Organism: Trissolcus basalis; assembly: GCA_025266255.1. Taxonomy (NCBI): domain Eukaryota; kingdom Metazoa; phylum Arthropoda; class Insecta; order Hymenoptera; family Scelionidae; genus Trissolcus; species Trissolcus basalis. The sequence goes on from JAAMPD010000911.1 coordinate 17,266, forward strand.
TTGATGAGTTTTCAATCAAATGAAAAAAGTATCAACAATCTAATCATAAAAAAAAACTGTAATGAATTTTTAATTGAAAAAATAAGAGATGCCGCTGAAATTTCAACTGTAGATGGCATTGTGATTTTGATTATAGATGACGCTTTACTAAAATTCGAATAAAGTCAAATTTGGATGTTCTTTATGAAAAATTTTCTAGTTCGTGGAACTATTCGAGGCTCGTTAATGGTAGAAGCGGAAAAATCATTGACATCTTTTTTTTAAGGTGGACTTTATAGTAACATTGCTGAATCTTGAAAGTCGATGTTTTGTCATTGATGACACAAATAGGGACCGGGTCTAAAAAGTGGTACCGCGGCGTAGGTCGCGGCTTGACCTACACCGTGGACCGGCCGGGAGAGGAATTGCCGTGGCGATGAAAATGTGCACATAGGAGAGCCGCACGTGCGCCAGTCGCCTCTTGCGTTCGCCAGACGAGCGGTCGGGTCTCGTAAAATTCCCGACAACTTGCAATTCCCAGTGAGAAATAACCCGATTTATCATCAATCTAAAACGTCTCAACAATTTTGTTTTACGGTTACTATAAAATAACAAAAATAAAAATATTTTATTTTAATGTAAAACTAATTGAAACTAAATTGAAAAAAATTTTTTTTTGAACCTTTTGAAATGTTCAGAGTGATCTTGTAATAAAATAAGATTTTTGTGAATTTTCTTTTGTTTAAAAGAAGTTAAAATTTGGTGAATTTTTTTTGTTTCAGTGATGTTCTAAATTTGGATGGTGTTTGGTGTTGTGCAAGTAGTGCGTTTAGTTTTTTTTTTTTTTTCGAACAATGGATTATCATCGAAAATTAGTGATGTTTTTCATTTTGCAAAATGGTGAGTAAAGTAGACTTTATTTTCTGAATTAAGAAAAAGTTTTTTCAAAAATCATAAAATTCACTCGAGATTCAATTTGCAATGGTTTCAAATGAAGGACACTTGAAATTGGATCTTGAATAGAACTTAAGTACAATTTCAAAATAGAGATACTGACGGTTTTGAAGATAGTGCAAAATTGTAATTTCGAAATATACATCTCATGGAATATCAAAATGCATCTTACAAGACGTCGGCATTAAAAGATAAGCGTTTAATAAATCCCAGAATTAATTCAAATGCCTGCGAGCATGAAATCTTATCGCGATCTCTCGTCGGGAGGTATACGTTACAAGAAATTAGTCGCGGAAACGTTTCGATGTTAATTGCATATAAACCGAATTGATCAACTCGTCGGGTCTTTGGGTTGCGGAACATTCGTTATTAATTATTGCAAAAAACGCTGGCGTTACATGCTAATTACGCGTCCGCCGCGCTGCTCATCAAGACAACGTGAAGATGCGATGCACTGTTCCGGGAAATGCCACCGCTAGTGCCTCAATTAAAAGCTCAGACATAGTCCTTTTAAATTTTCATATCCATCTATTTTTAGGTTATGTTGTTCCAACCGTTTGATGGATTATCGTTGCGAATCGTACTTGAAATTAAATTGGAACTTTTGTTTGGGTAGAAGACAGTCATTTCTAAAAATCTAATTGGTTGTAACAAATTATGTGATGATAAAGCATTTTTTGATTGGCAAATAACCTCAAAAGTACCTGGGAAAATAAATGCTTGATTAATCAGGCGGGTAAATTAGCAACGGTTGTTTTTAGTACAAAAAAGTAGTATGAAGTATGAAAAATGATCACCATACTGAAGTTGTCATCAGGTTGAATGTTGTCGTATACGTTTAAGATGCGCAGTAGTCATGTGCGCACCAAGGCTGGAAATTCAAAATAAGTAAATGTGTTAAACGGTTAACTTAGTAACAGTTGTGTTTCTGATAAAATAAAACAAATACCACAATGTATACCAAACTGAAGTTGTCACCAGGTTGAAGTTGGCCAAGATGCGCAGTATCCATGTGCGCGCCCAGGCGGGAGATTCAAAACTGAGCAATGTTGAAAAAATAATTTCGATGATTTCTGAAAATTAGAAAATTTATTGATACAAACAATAATTTTTCGAATATAGAATTATAATTTTCATTTAAAAAAAATACTGCAAAGACTACGACCGTAATTTCAAGGGCAATTTATCATATTTTAGATAATTAATTGAGCTTGACGCCTATTTCGATTAAAAAAAAAAACAATAAAAAGCGACAACCTTGGGCGCGTCAAAATCTAACCTCAATAAAATGGACAATCACCAATTGTTTCCGATCGACAATACGTTTCTCATTGTGTAACCCAGAAAAGCCAGCGGAACTGGTTTAAGTGAAAAATAAATCCGATCCATCTAATTGGCTAGTAAAAAAAAAATAGAAAAACCTAACTCCTGGAAATGATTTAAAAAGGTATATTCAGTTCGCGTCACGCCGAGGAGGCAATATGATATCAGTTAACAGACGAGATGGAAATGCTAAGGAAAACGCGGATTGTGATTTACCGGAGAGGAGACAAAGGCGCGTGGGAATCGTAACGCGTTTTCCATTGCGCAAATCGTTTCGCGCTCGCCGAAGCGTTGCCTCCTTCGCGACAATTGAATTTTTGTGTCCAAGAGTCCTTGTCGTCAGCGTCGTTTCGTCACGTTTGAATAATTTTTTTAAACTGCATGAAAGCGTGCCGGCGTAACCGATATCAGGGGGGGCCCCGTCGTCGGTTACGAAATCGCCACTTTGTTTCGCGTCCGAACCGATTTGCAACTCTTCGAAAGAGGAAATTAAATCGCTGCCGCAGTTTCCAACTGGATAGCCTCTTTTTTTTATATCTTTCTTTTTTTTCAAGCTGTGTAATAGGATGATGAGAGGTTGCTTAATTAAACAGATGCAAATTAACATGTGTAACCGTAAATGCGCAGATCTCCTAGAAGTTTATATTGCTCTGATGAAACGCGAACAAAGGGAAGGGCAAATTGCACAAGGACGAAATTCAGATTGTGCTCACCACGTGGGAAAATGTGGACAGGCAACAAAAAAATGGTTCAAATCACTCCTTTGGCGAGCGACAGGAAGTTACAAAAGTTTTAAGGGGAAAGGAAAAGAGAAATTTTCACGCATTCAAATTTAGAGTGTAAATAATAGATGGTAGGATAAAAAAGAACAAAACGTTCGTATATAGTAGATGGGTTTTTAAAAGTTGTTTTTACATGACTGAAATTACGTCGCTTTTTTTTGTTATTAATCATTCATATTTATCATATCATTTGCATGACAAATAACGTTTGTTCAAGGGGAAAAAATTTAATTATTTGAAAAGTAAAAAGGTGAAAAGTTTGTTTTAAAGAGAATATTCAATGTGTGAACCGTGCAATTGTAAAATAATTAATAGGGTTAATAAAAGTCGCTTTTTTACATCGACACTTTTGTTTGTGAAACATATAAGTCGTTCGAGAGAGAGAGATCAAAAACGATGATTTTCCATCGTGTTTTTTGCAGTCTGTAATGCGAATGCATTATTACAGTGTTGCAAGGCTCATCATTAGCATAAATGTTTGATCAACTTATTACAAAGTAATGTGTTTTTCACATAATTTTCCCAAAACTGCGGAATTCGCATGCTATTAATTATTCATACACAAATTATCATAAAACATTTGACCGGAAACATTAGATATATTTTTCTTTTTGAAAAAAAAAAGCTCCAGAAGATTATAGTCGATTAAAACTATAACGGAAACCATTTGAATGTCTTATTGAAAGAACTTTAAAATAATATTATTCCGAAAAATATCTTTATTGTTGGCTCTTACGAAGATTGTCTTGTTTCAAAATATAACTGATAAGTGTCTCATTTTCTAGAATGAGATGGGAGATTAAGTTTTTCGGAGAAAAAAAAATTAAATAAAAGTGGAATTGAACTCGAGTCCCGCGTCGTCCGAAAGTTGTTTCTGAGTCTTCGATCCCTTGTTTCTTCTAGAGGAAAACAATAAAAAATGCTGTTTAAGGGTCATAGAAGGTATTTAGCATCGGGAAATTTTTGTTATTCTCTGCACAGCATGGGAAGGTGAAATAATGAGCTTGAACGTCTATACTTCGAACATAACCTAAAAATAGAAAAACATAGATAAAAAAGTAAAAATTGCTATAAATACAGTTGGGTAAATAATTTTTCACCCGGGATTATTTGCGGAAATTGTTTGCAGCATCATGTATCCGCAATAATTGCAATGGTTGCAGCTGCTGAGTATGTTGGAATCAGAGATACGTAACTTTCTGCACCGTTTGAATATCTTCGGTCGCTATCAAATCACAGACTGATCAGCTAATTACGTATTCATCGAGGCCCATTAAAATGGCCTGCCGAAGCATAAATGAGTAACGAGATTTTTCGCGACCGGGCCCCTCCTAACCTAGCGAGTTTCGCGTGTCCCCATTTTGTCAGCTAATTGAACGGAGTAAGTCGTCTCGAATTCGCTAGGATAACCGTAAATAGAGGACGAACGGTACTCGTTAATTTGGAAACCATGATTTGCTCCTCGACGATCCGTCGTTTTATTTTGCTCGGTCTCCATGCGAGATCCTGCGGATCAGGAAGTGCCGATGCTCGGCCGTGTCGTAAATGCTACTTTCGAGTCTCGCGCTTGACCTGTAATTACGCGAGTGTAAACACGAACTGGAGAATAACGTAACAAGTGCAACGCAACGAAATATGTATATACGTACAAAGTGAATTCAGCTCGAATTAAACAGCGTTGAATTAAATTAGCGATGGTTGGACCAGATAGCAACTCTCTTCCGACAATCAAACTGATTAGACCGGAAGATGGCGCTACTGTGATAAGAAAATGGCGGGCAAAAATACTTGACTGTAAAAATCACCGGTTAAATTAGTGTTATAATTAATCTTGTAAATTGTAAGCTTAAGGTGATGCCGAAGTCAATCTCGTGTTGTCTTCCTCGCACTCGTTGATGCATCGTTAGCGCTATCTTTGTTGCACCTAGACGACTTCGGCATCACCTTAATATACATTGCCAGAAAATTAAACTGAGCTTTGTATGTTCGCAAAGTTATTTTCGAGAAAATTTTACTGGTTTTAACAGGAAATGTGACGCAAAAACGACTTTTTTTATTGATACATAACCTAAAAACAGGGCCAGAGAAAGTAAAATACTCGGTTTATCAAATGTTGCTCGAATTATCAGAATTTTTAAGTCATGTTTGCAGATTATAATTTGCAAAAAATTTGTATTAGTATCTAACTCGGAAGGGTTTGTTAATCTTGTCAACATAACCTAAAAATATTATTAGTGACACCGGGAAATGATTCTTGTGTAATGCAGAAAAAAAAACGCTTGCGACGAATTGGTCCTTTTGCGCGATAGAAAGCATGACCCGGAACTTTTACGTCTTAAACTGCTTTCGACTGACTTTCGATTTTGATTATGTTTCAGACTGACGATAAAACGAAGAAGGAAACTCGATCCCATGTCGACCGCATCCGGACTTGGAATTTTCGCATACTTGAATTACAAAGAGGGGGTTCCCAGTAATCACCAAAGAGATAAGAAGATACGCGTCAGGCAAATGCACGGCGAAGATCAACGAAAACGAAATATAACGAAAAAAAATTCAAAGATGGGAGAATATTTTCAGATCGGGATGTTTTGATTAAGAATTTTGGACCAAAAGCTTTTGGTTAATTTAAAACAATGGGGAACGCAAAGTCACAAACTGCTCCGAAGAGCAGGTCTTCCTATCTGCTTTATCTTATCCATCGAACCTGGAAAATCGTTGTTGATAATAACCGATCAAAAGACAGTCGGTATGATATCGACCGAGAAACCGATATTTCGTCCCGATGCAGCGTATGCAGGGATTGTGGCGGTTACCATCAGGACAGCCTGATATTTGATAGGTAAGTGTGAACCCTAACTTTTGAAATTGTTGGTAATACATTACCGACCGTAGGTATTGCAGTTTACCCGTGATCAAGAGCAATATCGGTGTTTGACGGTAAAACAGATCAGTTAGAAGAAATCTTCGATTTTTCTAATGAAAATTAATTGGAATGTTCAATTAGCTGAAATTAATCAGGAAAAATCGTGGAAAATGTTTAATCAAAATGGTTTATGGTCTATTCCGATTGTTTTTCATGCAATGCATACACCATTAATTCTGATTCCACGGAATGGAAAACTGGTGCATATCGTTTTATTGTGACTTCACTTTCCCATCCTTTAATGATATTTATTTGAAAATTTCTTATCGACATTTTTTATCCAAAAATAGATTATTTTCTATTCTCACTTATCTATGAGTGAAAGTAGATTGCAATAAACTTTGTAAGAATTGCAGGGTTGCATTTTTTGAATTTTTACTGTTTTCGATTTAATGACTGTTTAATTGAAATTTTAATTGCAGATTTATCGTTTAAATTTGATATGGTCAGATCAAAATTGCTGAAAAATGGCAACTATAAATTACAAACATTACTAAATGTCATTATTAACATAAATTTTCTACTGCTTTTATAAATAACAATATAAATTAAGATAAAAAAATAATATTACGTTGAAATATTAAAAAAATTGTGATAGTAATTTTCAATTTAATTATAAATAAGAATGTATAATAATGAAAATAAATTTATAGATATATTTTTTTGAATTTTCATAATCAATCTTTAAGTTTGATGAAAAGCGCGCAAAATTGCTTTTACATTGTTGAATTAAAGTTAACTGATTTTTTTTTAATGAAAATGCATGTTACGTTGACTTTTTGTTACGTGTCATTAGTAAGAAACGTTACATGTCAAAGCCCGAGGTGTTTACGTTGGTCCGAGTCCCCTCCATGTCATGACGCATCTTAAGTAAAGTCAGGTATAACACTAGCCGAGCAGGTGGGCACACCGGTACACTGTTGTCAGTAAACGTCGAGCTATCTCAAGAAGCGGTGCACGTTGAAAGCCGCTTTCGTAAATTCCATGCATACTACGGATTTATAATCAAACGGATATGAGAGAGTGAACTAAACAATTGTCAGTCAAACTGAAATTTAATTGTTATTTATCGGATAGTAACAAAAATACGTGACATTTCATTTTCGTGCGAATGGGATTTCGGATGAAGAAAAGGATTTTATAAAGAAAAGGTGAGATGACAATTCACATTTGAATGAAAATTAAATTTGTAGACAAGATTTAAATTTTATTAGATATTTTTTTAAATAAAACAAGTTTTCTGAAATTAAATATTTTGAATTAAAAAAATTTTAATTCGTGGTAGTGTTTTATAAACGAAAAAACGTTCTTTTTGTTTCAAGGTTCTTTGCAGTTGAATGTCGAAAAGAAATTTTAATTATTCTTTTTGTTTCGAGTTTTTTATGTAATTAAGTGTGGAAAAAAATTTTTTGAGGCAATCAAAATTACAAGATTTACTTTGAGACAAGAATTATCGATTCTTTCTTTTTTCTTAAGAATTAGAAACAGGTGTCGTAAATCTTGTACATCAAGCATTTTCAAATAATGGTTCATAAATGCCGAGCGGATATTTATTGGTTTTCATTAATTACCTCAGCTGAATTACTTGCTATGTAAATTTTTGTAATATGTAAATTTCACTATGGTATTGCATCTTATTTATAGATCGTATCGTACGATTTTTTTATATAACAACTGCTACATCTGATAATGAATTTATCTCTTTTTTTATTATTTTTCATTCACCGCAGGTTTTTTTCTATAAAATTAACACGTTTATATTAAATATCTAATTTGAATTTCAAAAAAAGTTGATTGAAAATGAAAATCAACAATTAATTCTAATTTGCATTATTTTGATTGTATTAATAATTTTGTATCACTCCTTCAATTTTATCTCACATGACATTTCAATTTTTTTTATCCAATCAGGCTACTGTTGGTACGACAAAATTACCGTAACTTGGCTACTTATTTTTAGATCCGTAAATTGACGATAATCCCTTACAATATCGAGGTATTATAATAATAAGAAGGGTTATATCATTAGCGACAAGTAAAATCTATTCCCATTACCATTAACATCTAAAGTTGCCTCATTATGAAGTCGTAAAAAACACCTTCTCGTCATTTTTCACTCGTTTATGTTTCTTCTTTTCCTATTTTTACATCCCGTGCATACAAAGTGGTAATAAAACTATCGTGTCACTCTCGTAAACAGTGTGTCAAACAATTTTTTCGCGGAATTGTTCGCTTAGAAACGCAAGAATATCGACGCGCTTTCTTGCAATTACAAATAAAGCAAAAAATTTGAATCGGTCCTCTCGTTTCCAGTTTTTTTTAATCGTTCTTTATGTTAATTACATTCCCGTGCAAACGGTGAAACCATTGTTTTGGATAGGCCGGATGTCACGTGAGAGCCATGAAAAGCGCAGTGAAAATTCGCTGACGAACCTTACGTGTCATTGATAGTTAATTGACATAGCCAACGTGCGTGGTTATAATTACAACAATTATATTAATGCTTCGACATATCCTCAAGCTGAACTGTCTATAACCCTTCGCCATTCTTGTTTTTTTCTACGTGAGAATGAATATAACCACTTAGTTCCGCTTATTTTCAAATAGATACCGGAAAATTGTTCTTTTTGGTAAATAACTGATTTCACTCGGTAGAGAGTTGTATTTTTCATTATCAGTTTATGGTCTTGTTGATAGCTATTAATTTATCCTTCACTCGACGAAAGCTCCCCAAATCTTGTTAATTTTAGATGACTAATTTAAATGTCCCGGAATAATTGACTTATTATCAGTAAGACAAGGGTAGTAAAGTGTAGAAATGCCGAAAATCAAACCACATTGATCGCTGAAATAAAACAAAAGTTTATTACGATAAAAACTAAATATTGAATTCATGCCATGATATTTAACATTCGTGATAAATTTGAACAATGAAATATTTTTAATAACTATTGCATTTCAAAATTTAACTCAGTTGGATAGTAGAATTTACTTTCTTCTTGCCCTTTCCTCGAAACAGTTGATTTCAGATCCTTACCTGACATTACTAACCTAGAAAAATTCGAAAAAAAAGTTATACTTTTTATTCTTTCTCGTAGGGAAAAAGTGGAAACGCTTATATGCACAGAGAAAAGTGTGGCATGCTTCATGTAGCAAAAGAACTTTCGCTCGTGTCTCGCATGGAAATTAAAAAAAAGAAAAAAAATTGTCTGATTTGCATGTGTTGTTACGGTTCGGGAGCGATTACGTGTCACGGAATCATCGTTGGGCGCTAAATTAGCCCTCGCGCAGCCTGACCAATACCGCACGGCTTCGATGCCTCTCTAGTAATGAACCGATAATCATCTTCATTACATAATCGAAATTGCATATCGCTTATTAAGGCGTATCATAATTATTGCATCCAATTCTTTTCGGACACATTTCAATGGTTGTGCACGCTCTAATTTATGACCCGGCAATTTAATTGGGAGTTTCAATTTGACGTCGTTATCCATAACTTATGCGCTGAGATGGTAAAAATGAAATCTTTTAACACACGTAACCAACTATTTTCACGTAAATTCTTTTTAATTATCCTGGAAGTTATCAAAATTCACAGTTAGTGCATCGTAAAAGAATTCATGAGATCGATAATTCGATAACCTATAGAATAGCTTTAAAAAAAGCGCAAATTGATGCGGGTACCACCTCTGAAGATTCCACGATTATAAATCGTTCCCCAGTGAGCGTGAAACGTGTCAATTCCTGTCACGTGGGTATCAATTACCGACGATTAGTCCGAAGATATCTCTGTTGCGATAAATGCCGGCCTATTCGATTACGAGTTTGTGATGCGCGAGATGTTGGTACGCACCCTTCTGAACACAGAAACATGACAGTAATTGAGAGTCAACCTAGATGTGTGTCCATCGGGATATCGATAAATGACCGAAAGGCAAATGAGAAACGTCGAGGATCATCGCGAGAAATGTCGCTGATCTGGAGCGTAACAGCTCCCGAGCAACACCTTCGACAATTTTCCCTTTCTTCTTTCATTTTTTACAACCTTTTTTTCGAACTGTCGCGTTTTCACCGTTGTAGAAAGCAATTTTCACAAATCGAGTATAAATTTAGAAAATTTGCTTTGTTTCATTTCATGAAACAAACAGAATCAGAATCTATCAGAATCGACTGGTTATGTTTACAAACAAACTGGAACGAATCAAGATTGACCTCTGACATGTTTACAACTAGTTTCGACTCGTTGGTATGAAATCGAGCCGAATGCACTTAATGGAAATAAAGTCAGTGAACATAACTCTAAATATGAGAGTTAAATAAACAAATCTCTCATCTTTGTTTTCTGGACGGCAAGATTTCTCGTTATTTTCTTTTCGTCATCCGAACAATAAAAAGTGCTCGTTCGAGAATTATAACTTCCAATTATAAAGTGAAGCAAAGTAGGTTACAATGGGAATGAAGTAATTGGCATAAGTGTGTATGCACAGATGGCGTTATCCACAAATGCAATATTCTCACGTTACATTGATGACAACAGTGTCAAACTAAACGGACCATTGATAACGTGACATCCGCGAGTTGAACACTCACAATAGTCGATTGCACGTGCGAATAACTGTGATCACTTATTATCTTGATCATGAATGGCTTTCAAAAGAGCTGTTTTACACTCCAGCGATGACTACTAGTCAAAGTGGGCCACGCTGATAATTAACTGCGATTTTATTCAATTCCTATGTTAATTTTTTTTGTTTACTAATTCTTGATCGTTAAGGGTTCAGATAACGTAACCTCAAGTCTTGAATCATTTTTCAGATGACCACTGTGAATTCCGACAGGTTCTGAAGCCCCTTACAATCCCGTTTTTCTGTTTTAGTTCATAGCATCCTATAACTCCGTTCAACATATTACATAACCTACAAAAATTGATATGCATATGAATCTAATTACTTTAACATTATTTCTCATGCAGTTTGTTCGACATTGTTCTTATCAACATTCAGCAAACTGTAATTTTACTTACCATATAAACACAATCATGTATTTGCTAATTATTCGTCTTTTTGGCGGGGTTATTTTTTTTTCCTGAATGATAAAATCTCATTCCCAAAGATATCTGAAACACACAGACCGTTGTAAATCCAATCGTCGGTGTGTAAAAGTCATGTAATAATAGTAATATAGTCACGCATAAAACCTATTGCGCTCGGTTTCTTGATCGAACGCTCAATTCTGCCTCTTCAACGTGCAGGAATTTCTGCATTCCAACGTATGCAAACACGGGCATTCGATTCTTCTGTCCCACGAGGAAATGGCCTGTAAAACCCAATTTTTAAGAAACGGAAATTCAACAGATAAATTCCAGTCGATTATACAAAACATAACCTAAAATTGGAAAAAAACGAAGAAGATAATGGTTTTGCAATTTTTAGGTTATCTTTGATAAACGAGTGCTTGTCCGAAGATTTCTTTTGTTTGTCCAATCAAATTGCTTCGCGTCAAGATATACCATCTTCCTGGTTTTTTTTTTGCTCGGAAAGTAATCGTTGGCTTTAACAGAGCGAGTTTTTGTCGCAGCAACCCCCTGAACACGACTGCAGCTTTTTTTGTACATTGCGGTCTTCTGTAACCAAACGTGACGCTGTTGCTGCGAGTTACAGTTATGCGCTCTTCACTCGGGAGATGAGGCCCGCGAAAGGACTCGTTTCGAATGAGCTGGAGAATTATAACGGCACACAAGGCGACGACTGTCGACAATGAAATCGCGCCAGTAGAAATTATTGACTACCGTGCGTCGTTCTGCACGGGAGAAAACGTCGTAGTTTTTTTTTTTTCGTCCGACATGAGTTCGATCGAACAGAACGATGCACGAGAAAACATCCTGCGATATAGTTCAACAGCTTTTGTAATGAGAGTTGTTTATGAGAATTTTCTAGACGAAATAACCATTGATGTTGGTTTTTTATCTTTTGATCTGTTGCCCACTGGTGAAAAAAAATTGAGTCATCGATCAAAGACCAAAACAATACAAAAAGTAGTAGTAAGTTTCTAATGTTGTTATATTGTTTTTTTTTCTTTCGCTTTGTTTTCGGCTCCAATCGGGTGTTTTATTTTTTCGTATTCGATTTTCGATGTTTTGATTTAGTGGCAATTGTTGAACTTTTATTAGAATTTTTACATTTCACAAATGTCAACAAAAACTCATTGTTGCAGTAATATTTTGGTTTCGTCAACAGTAACCTGATTAGACACCATGTTTTGTTTTGTTTTTTAATATTGTTGTCCAACACAAGTAATTTACATTTAAGTATCTTTTCTTTCTTAAATAAAAACAAAACATCAAATTGGAGGTTAACATTTGTAAAATCAGCTGAAAATTCCAAACTTCGCCTGGGGGTTTGTCGTGAGAAGTACACATGTAACCAAATATATATTTTTAATCAGTTTTTATGACATATGATAGACATGATATTTGATAGTCTGTGATCAATTGAATATTAGTTATCATTAAAAAAAGCATTTTTCTAAATTGAAATTTTAGGTAGCCTGTGTTACTTTTGAGACTTTACAAATCACTTTTATGCCATGTTCTTCGAAACATTTCAATAAAAACAGAAACATATCATTATTTTTATATATCAGTAGAACAAGATTATCTAAATGAAAAAAAATGTGTTCTATGAACTTTTGAATATTGATTTTGATATCGTTGCAACATAAACACTGGGTGTGAAAAACAGTCACGTGTGAAAATACGTGACACTAGTCTTGTTTTTTTTTTTTTTTTTTTTTCAATGAATATAAATATCATGTCTCGGGAGTATATATACTTCAACAATTTAGATTAATCTCAAATCTCAAGGATAGCAAAATATAATTAAGGTCGCTGACGAAGTAATTACGTTTTATCTGAGATTCGAAAAGTCGCACTAATTATAATTTCATTAATTCTAATCATTCGAATTGATTGAGATGAGCGAAGCACGTGAAGCATTGATGCTCATCGTGCGGGAGAGAACAAGTGCATGCAACTCAGGATCACAGACGTGGGAATATTAATAAATAATTGCAAAGGTTTTGCGGAACATAATGAATCCCACTGCATAAAATCCCTTCGTATATTTTATTCATCTTGTTTCTAACGGTTTATTGTGGACTTGCGATAACAATAACAAGTATAAAAGATATTAAAGAAACATGACAATCATAAGTTCCACGGTTAGAAAACTCGCCCGTGAGAAAAAGGCTGGGTTTAGATATCTTTTGAGAAACAAATCAAACGATCCAATATAGTTCTTAAACGTTTCAAAGTATCACGAGTTCAATGATATACGCTTTTTTAGGTTAGTTTTTGAAAAAAAAAACATTTTTGTTTGTTTTATCATCAGTTATATATTTTATATATAATGTTTATATATTATGTTTTAATATATTTATTTGTAATTTTTTAGTAAGGCAGGTTAATTTTATTAAATTTTAGGTTATCATTTTTTAAGAATATCTTATTAAAGATCATATGAAAGAAGACAACTCGTTAAATCTAGATGTTACTAGATATAAAAAGATGTGGGTAATTCATATATAGCGATAGTAGCAAGAATTTCTCCCGAAAGTTGCAAATTATCCTTATCGCTATAAGATGCTGCGAACGTTAAGCGAGGTAAAATTATGGCAGTTCACTTATTTTGCGTCCTGTCATTAAAATCGTATGAAATTATTGGTTTTTGCCACAGCTGAAAAGCATCGCATTAAATCTTAGAAAGTTCCACTTTTATAATCTTAAATATCGGTTAGGATTTCTTTATAAATGAAATTAAAAGGAATGAAGAGTTTTATCCGAGAAGTGTGTTCATTTTGAGAGCATCCTAGCGTTTGCAATCATGCGTTAATTTTGACATCTTTTTATCCGAAGAATGCAAAAACAAGAAGCAACCTCTCGGCTTTTGGAGCACGTTCATAAATAAATGATCGATTCAAATAAATTGTAACGAAATGTGATTTAATTGCAAATAACTCGTTTATTGGAATATTATTCATAACATAACATCGAGATCATACAGATATCCAGTTAAGCAACTATTTATAACCTAGCGTGAAAAATGTACTCAGCTGCTCATAACATCTCATAATATGCGCATCACAATAAATAATATATGTAATTATCGAATAATTTTTTAAAAATATTCAACATCATAAAAAGGAAGAAATATAGATTGGATACAAAACAGTTTGTTGTAATTCTCCTCGGGATGATTTATTAGACATTAGTACATTTTGAATTTTCCGCCAAGAAAATTAGAAGAGTGGGGGTAATAAAAAGAAAAAAAGCACAAAATAATACTTTTCCCATTTATAATTTTTTTTTTCTAAATATACAAAATAAAAAAATATATTTTTATAATTTAGTTTTTAGCATATCAAGTTTTTATTCTTGATTTGAATTTACAGCTAATGAAAAGACGCGGAAAATTTGGTAAAAGAAAAAAGCCAAAAAATGAAAATTTATTATATCTTTTTTATTTACAAAACATCTATAAATAATTGCTTTCAAGTTTAATAATCATGATGTATAAAAATTTTTCAATTTTGAATTTCCCGCCAACCTAATTACAAGGGTGGGAAAATAATTACATAAATAACCAGAAACATAAATCTTCACAATAAATTATAATTGTTTTTTTATAAATATTCAAAATAACTAAATATATAATTTTATTTTAGTAACTACATAACATCTGTTTTTGAATTTCCCGCCGTGGGATATGAGCGGGAAATTCAAAGTAGGACAAAAAAATGCAAAAAAACAACTTAATAGAGATTGGAGGATCGATGAAATGATGAAAGATAAAAAAAAGCTCGGTACATTTGAACGGGTCGCCGTTACAATCAATCTAGCTTGGCGAAATAATATAGTGGATCGTTTTTGGCGAACAAGAAAGCGTACGGCGATGCGATCTTACATTTATTACGGTATAACAGTGGCGGTTGAGTTTGCGTTATTTTTGTTCGATTTGCCTGAGATCACCTGCTGTCATGGCAAGAGGAACGCGAAGATCGCGATGCACCATGTAATCAATATATCGCTCTATGATTTTCCTCCTGAGCCGTCCCGATAGGATCGTTGCCCATCGTCCTGGAACGCCGATTCAGAAGCGCCCCGCGAAATATAATATTGTTTCGTAATAGTCGCGATGCTAATGTGCGTTACAACTTGCGCGTTGTTACGGAACGCAGCATCGTTTTTTATGGTTCACGCTGAGCTCGTGTTAATGCACGTTTAATTTCCTCTATTTTGTAATTTACTTTTCAATTTGATCCTTAATTCATTCCTTTTCATACTAAATAACATCATTAATAACATTTTTTTCATGGTTTCAATAACAAAATTCAATTTCGAATGTCCATCATTTCAAACAAAAAACAACACTGTTCTTTTTTTTAATTATTTTTGAATTTTTGTTTCGTGAAAATGAAATGAAATATAAATGAAGTGCCATTTTTTTCGTTTCAAACTAAATGAATAGTTCTTTTTTTTTCCTATTTGTTTTTATTACACCGACTATAATTTTCGAAACATTCAAACATTTATAACTTCGAAGAAAAATTTATTTTAGTAACGGTTTGGAGATTATATTCTTGAACAGTTCAGGCTGAATGTACTTTTGAATGTGTATCTCTGCGGCTTTTAATTATAACCGATTTATCGAAGAATTCCCCGTGGTTGGGGAACAATTTCAAATTTTATAGTCGTAACGGTTTTTCGTCAGGACCGTTTTTAAGAGTACAAATCGGTTGAGTTCAGTATGTTAACCAAATCCGAAATCTCAATCAAAGTTTTTCCTGAAAAAAATTTCATTTTAATAACCCTCTAATAAATGAATAAAAAAAACAACGTTATAACAAAAACCCTTCAACTCAAAGTATAATTATGTTATGCAATGTTTTTTATTTAATCAATAGTTTTCCAATTTTTAATTGTTTTAATATGTATTCTATCATTAACAAAAACCCTTCATTAGAAAATAATTATGTTATTCATTTTCTTTTCAAATTAATCAATAGTTGTTTCAATTTTTAATTATTTTAATTTGTATTCAATTATAACAAAAATCCTTCATTAGAAAGTTATTCAATTTTTTTTTTCAATTCCCTATAGTAAAAGAGATCTATATTGTCCATATATTATCAATAGATTGACAATATATTATTTTTCATAAAATCATATATTCACAATATATGAACAATATATTGACAATACATTGTCAGTATAATATTGACAATATATTGATAATATATTGACCATATATTGACCATATATTGATCATATATTTTTTATATTTTTCATATATAGACTGTATATTGGCAATATATTAGCAATTTTCCAAAAAAAAAATCAATATATTGTTCATAGATTGGCTATAT
>JAAMPD010000912.1:0-33615 GCA_025266255.1 Trissolcus basalis
CTTATTGAATAGAATTTCCTATAATTACTTTTCTGATTTTTAATAGTACAAATACAACGGAAATACAGAAGTCCTTTGCAATTTTACCAAATTATTATTTTTATTTGAAAACTATTTCTAATAAAATATTTTTACAATATCATTTATTTACATTTTTGCAAATTTTACGCTTTGTCCAATTTTGGTCCAAATTTTTTGTTGAAACATCGACTATTTGTGAAAAAATACATAATTTTACGGAGCATGTTCAAACGATAATTTTGATTTCAACTTCATTATTCGTAAATAATAAATTGATATTGTCAGTTATGTTACAGTAATTATTTATTTATTACATTGTTATGCGAGATAAAAGGTTCTGAGAAGCAAGTTACCGAAATGTTGATTGACCGTTGACTGAAATAATAAGTTATAACAAAATACTAACAATACTAACAATGTTAGTTGATCAAGGCCTGCTATGGATAATTCAACATGATGTAAAAACATCCAATTAACTGTGAATACATTGAAAGGGATCGCTAAAATTCACTTTTGTAGCTAAGAGAGCTAGATTCATTTGATAGTGTCTGATATAATTTTGGGTTTTGAAATGATCAAAGTTCTGCTGCATTTCGTATAAAATAGAAAAAAAACTACGTTATTCCTAAAAACCTTACATTCCTATCAATGTAACGCATTGTTTTTTATTTCATATTGAAGATTGTAATTTTTGGTAATAAGTACAACAAAATTGTAGCAGTATAATTACAATGTCTTAAATTTATGTATTTCTCAATATCCCAGGCTGAAAAACACTTTATTTCATGCAAAATCTGTTTCAATTGGTGATTTGATTAATTACAAGTGAACTTAAATGGTTTTTCCGAAATTTAACACATTTAACTGGTTATTCCAATTTGCCACAGATATATATATATTTGAAAAATATAATAATTATAACTAACCTTGTTTATCCATAGTTGTTCTTCTATATTATTTCAATTATTAATCAAATCAAAAATATATATTCCTATAATTTATAAAATATGTAATATTGTAATATATTTATATATTATATTAAATATATATTCTCCGCATAAAAATTAGCGCCCCTTTAAAAAATAATCAATTTTCAAATTTAAATAACGTTCAGATATTTTAACAGAAAAATGTTTTAATGAAAAAGAATCTGGAAGTTGAAATTTCAAATTTTACAGTTTGTTGCAAAGAAAACATTTTCTGATGAAATTTCTGAAATGACAGTTTGAGTAATGCTTATTTTTTTAGGGGGTGATAAGTTTTGTACAGGGTATAAAGTATATTGACGGCCTTACGAAGACCGTGCAAAATTTCCCATATTATTTTAAATGGGAAATTTCTAATGGGCACAGTCTTCGTGTGAGCCTAGGATATAATTTAGTGTTAGAAAATCACTAAACTAATATTATTATATTATTATTTAAACCACTAAACTTCTACATCAATAAAAATTAAACACAAACTTCAATAATCTGATCGAACTGATATTTGTTTTCACGTTTACTTCTATTCTGAATCTGAAACAAAATGGTATAGCCGTCTCCTTATAACACCACGTCTGTGGGACTCCCTTCCCACTATAGAGAAATCTATATAATAGATTTCTAGAAAGTTAAAGTGACTCATAACACGGTTTTGATTGAATAATTTATTATTTTTATAAAAAATAAAAAACACTAAGGTTGGTATAAATGATAACAGCAAACATGATAACCAACAGCCGTTTCAAGGAACTAGAAAAACACTAGGTAACATTTTTGCATAAAAGTATATTTTTTTAAATGTTGTACATTACTTATAAATTAGAAAATTAATTAAGTTTACAAATTGTGTAAGCAAACTTTATAACTAAAGTTGTTTATCCCCACAATTTTATTTGAGTTCTTTAACGCATCGATCATGTTTTATCATCATTCTAATAATATCAATATGTCTATAGTCAACCTTTTGATAATATTGTATTCATTACTTTTACATTTACTATTTACATTTGACTGTTTTTATTTTCAAAAAATCATTTGTTTAGGATTTAAAAATGTAAAAAATAATATTTTTTAAATTTTCCATTCAAAATGGGGATTGAAATCCCCAACTATATGCGTTCTTAAACGCTCAGTTTCTCGTCTCAGCTGTCTCTTTTTTTCTTATGAAAATCGTGCCGCAGACACAGGACACAGACTTCATAACTCCAGTTTGGCTTACGGCGCTTACGGAGGCAGTTCTTAACCTCCATAGCCATTAACGACACCAACCAACCAGACTTCATAACTTGGTCCTGGCGTACGAGAGAAGTATACTCTCATAGCCACTAAAGGGAAGAAGAAGAAGAAGACCAGACTTCATAACGAAATGAGATTCTCATTTTTCATTTGTTAACGCAGTTTATTGGATCAAAATAATCAGCTATTGTAAACACTTGTAAACACTAACTTGCCCTCTAGCTTGTATTTTTTCGAGTGTCATTTATTATAGTGAAATAACAATCCTCCTCAGCGATTGAGAACGGCTTGTTTTACGTGCTCCGAAATATGTTGTGGATCCGGCGTTGTCAGTCACGATCATTCACATACCAAATTACTTGCTAATATATTATTAGTTGAGATGAGTTTTGAGGAGCAAGCTGTGAAGTTGAATTGGCGCTTCTCCGTTGGATTTCCTTGTCAAGCTTGGTTAAACAAATTTGAAAAGTGACTGCAGGGTTTCGGATAAAAAAAAACAAACAAACATAAAACAGTCACTGTTGGAAAACAAGGTTAATAAGCAATTTTTATAACACCTTTTTTGCGACTCTTGTTTTTTTTTTACTTGCTTTATTTTGTTTTAGACTTTTTATTGTATTGTAAAAAGTAATGTTTGTGTGTTGACAGTCATCAAGATGTCACCGGAATCAGAAAATACCCAACCAGATGATGATGAAGCATTGCTTATTTCTTGGGAAAAGAAAAACATTATTTCCAATGTAACGGAGGATGAAATTGAAACTATGTGGGAGGTGAGTCAATTATTTTTCGATTTTTCTTTTCTATTCTATTCTATAACATATTTCTATATTATATCAATGGGACACTGATGGTGAATAAGTTTCATGCGTTTATATGTTACAGATCCCACAAATTTGTCATTTTTTACATGAAACTAAAGAAGCTCTGAATTTGTCTGAAATATCCATCTACGAAGTTGAAAGGATGCTGTTGATACCAAAGGCATCTAAACAATTGGCTGAAATAATGACGTGTTTACTATGGTATTTATTGATTACTTACACCTGTTACAATAATGTTTATCATATCAATGAACTGAATTTTGATTGCATATTGACTTTTTCAGCCCTCCTAGTATGAAAGCAAAATTACGAAAAATACCTTCAATGCCTTATCAATTTTGGACCTCGATGTTGAGGCAAAAGTGCAAAAATTGGTTCAAGATTTATGAAAACAAACACCATGATGCTATTAAGGTAACTTTTATAGAACGAATAATTTTTCTTATAAAAAAGTTGAATTTGTAATTTTGTTATACGAAAAAATATTATAATTAAAAAATTAATTTAGGTTCTAGAAGCGACTGGTCTTGAACCGATGTTTTGGAAAATATTTACAGACTTTTCGGAAATTGAAAAAATAGACTTTGAACATTTTACACTGAAGCAAAAAGTCTGGCTGTTAAAATCTCTTTGTGATACACTTCTGGTAAGTTTAAATAAAACTCAATTGTAAGAAAAAAATGTTTACATTCTATTTTTGTTAATCTAAAAAAAGTTAATACATTTACTTGAAATTGTAGCATAATAGAAAAACAATACAAGAAGAAATCGTTAAAAATTCTGAAGAGAAGCAGAATGACATGATTTTAGGAACTGATAGATATGGTAATACATTTTTTTATCTCAACCAGTTTGCAGATAACGAACTCCGAGTTTATAAACATAATATGGTAAATAAGGTGTTTTCTACTGTAAAGGTAAATAATTTTATTTATCACATTTCAAGAATAAGCTAATGAAATAAAATGTAATACAAATATCAACTTATTACAATAATGAATGATTTTTATTTCAGTTTCCTACAATATTATCGACTGAAGAAGCTGAATCAAGTAAAAAAGCTTCGAACAATGTGAATGCAAATTTGTCTGATAACGCAACTGACTGTTCAAATTCAGAATTCAAGAAAACTGAATCCACCACTAAAATCGTAACAAAATCAGACAAACATCGACGAAAAAGAGGTTGGAAGAATGGAATCTTGCCTCGTATAAAAAAGAAAATTAAAGTGCGCAAATTGGCTGTGACAAACATGAAGAACAGTGGTGAGAACGGGTGTCCTACTGACGATTCTCAATGTTCATCCAATGTTTCTTTTTGCAACGACACAACAACGGGAACTCATGATGACACTGTGATCAAAAATGTTATCGATTCACTGATTTTGAAAGTTGAAGAAGACGAAAAGGCGAAGAATACAATTTTGAAAGAAACTTCAAACGATGAACCAAGCGATCCAATTGCTTTGTTATTGAAAAATACTGAGTGTAGTCTAGTATGCTTGAAAAAATCTGAAGTAACGATCAAAAACAAAGATAAAGTTGAACCGAAAACTGAATTGGATGGCGATGTAAAAAACGAGTCGGATGAAACGACGGCAATAGAAACTGAAACGAAAATGGAAATCGAAGCTGAGGATGATGAATGCAAATCAGATTTCTGGTACATTTCGCAATCGTTTTTGAATTGCGATTATGGCTGTGAGATATTTCTAGACGAGAACAAACTATACCAAAATTATTTCTCAAAATTGGACGTAAAGAAAAACAACGATTATTGGAAGGAAAATCAAGATAACTTAAAGATGGAAAAATTATTAGAAGACATCGATGCATCTACTTTTGAGCTCGTGGCTGATAGCGTGGAGAGCTTAAGAGATTTTATCGTTATTTTTGCATCGGAACACAGAAGCCATTTTGATAAAAAAGTAATCCCTTTTTCAAACAAATAGATTACGATTTATTTATAGTATTTATAATCGTTTGAACTTTTTTCAAGGATATGCATAAAGTAGCGTGCGAGCACAAACTTTTGAAGAGACTTTGTTTATTGGTCGAAGAGTTAGATTATAAAGAAGAATTTTTCAAAGAAGCTACAATAAAAGCAAGGCAAAAGTTATGCAGAGAACTGAAGAATTTTCAAAATGGGTAATTTTCTCATGGTTATAATGATTTTGCTTAACTTTAAATGTGCAAACTAAAAATTAATTTGACCTTTTGTAGAATCAAAGAAGAAACCAATTGGTTGGGTGAAAATAAAAGTACTCTCAACTGGTGGATCGTTGGGTCACAAAATGTTCATTCTGTAAATTCGCAAGACTCTCAGAGCAATGCAGCTGACTCAAAACCAGAGAAAGATATAAAAATGGAATGCGACAGCTCATCGGAAAACAATCCTTCCACCTCCAATAATTGTGATAAAAAAGATGAAAAAGACGAGGACGAGAAATCAAATTCTGATGAAGGTAATCACTAAGGTTTACTGAGTTTGAAACTGTGAAATCATTTTTACAAAAATTTGACTGGCAAGTTTTTATTTCGGCAGAAGAACAGCAGCCGACTCGTGTTCTTCGAGCACGAGGTGCAGCTTCGTACACAGGGCACTTCTACATGGATGACAGCGATGAGGACGTACCGCGCGATATTTTGCCTGATATGAATTCAAATACCTCGAGTAATAATTTGCACAATGTACAAAACGTTAGCACGGAATTGAGTCAGAACAGAAAGTCGGACTCTGAGTCAGAAGAAGATTCAGATGGGGAGTGGTTGTTACCCGGTAGTAGAAGGAAGAAAAAGAAACGTAAGCATGTTTTGTTGTTGAATATTTATTTAAGTGAATTTATTCTACAAAAAATTGAAATTACTGTGTAGATACTTTTTTGTTTGTAAAATAAAAAAAATAAAAACGAATTATCTGATTGCGATTATTTTCAGGTGGTAGAAGGTTTAAAAATTTCCAACAGCGGTTGCACGTAGTTCCAATGAACAATATGATGGAAGATCAAGCAAACTACAGTCATGACCCGCTCAGTCAATATAATTCAGCTTCTTCAAGTGTAACGAATGATCAGGAGGTTGATATAAAACCAGATATTAGCAAAATCAATCTTAATATGAGTTATGGAAATCCACCTCTGAAAGAGGAATTGGAGAGGGTTGACAGTATTCATTCAGAACTAGATATTCCTGAAGAAAAACCTGTCATTGATCCTGTAACTGGTGCAATAAGAGCTCCTATGGTAAAAATAAATATAAAATAAAATATTTTCAAGTCAGTTGGTTTCTTTTAACAAAATTTAAATTTATCTTTGATTCAAAAATCGTTTTCTAGGCTCCAACAATAGTACAACCAAGAAGATCCAGTAACGTTCCTGTGGTCTCTTCAAATGTCCTGATCGCACGTCCGCTACATTTCCCGGCGCAATATCGTCCCGCTCTTCGTCAACCAATGATGATCCCTCGTTCACAAGTAGTTTATCCGCAAGGTTACAATCAGGCTTACAACACTCGGCCCCAGCCAGTGTACTACAGGCCGCAGTCATACCGAAACGCCTTGCCTGGTGTGGACTCCTACATGATGCATCCGCGAACCTCTCAGCAACCCATGCAAATGCCCCACCCGAACGTCACCAGACCGCGTATGCAGATGAGAATGCCAAGGGCCACGATGACCCGCTACAGAGCCGTTCAAGTACAACAAAGCCCACGGATGCGCGCACTAGTGCCCGCTACGCGCGCCCCCTACAATCCGCGCATCCCCCAGGTACCGCAGCCGAGACGAGTAGTTCGCCCCCCTGCTCCATCTGCTGCGCCCAAAAGCACGTCGCTGATCGTCCTCAGCGACAGTGACGACGAGATTGAGATGACCGTCATTGAGAAGGGTAACGCGAAAAATACCCCAACCACAGTCAAACCTGCGAAGACACCAGTGAGAAGTCAAAAACCAGCGACCACACCGCAGGACGTTGTGAACTCTGTGAAAAATATATTACCGAGCCAAGTGGTCCAGAGGATCAATCAGGGAGGGATTTCGATTACACCGGTGAAGAAAAATCAACCGAAGGTGACTCAGAACAAGACGAACACACAGACTGGGCTGACGACGAATCCTCAGCTGGTGGTTGTTGTTAATGAAACTGGCAGTCACTATGCCTTGGCGTTGCCAAATGGCAGTAAGCTCATCTTGACGCCGGAACAAGTCGCACAAATCAGGGCGTCCAATGGTGGCAATTTGTCGGTTTAAATAATGAAAGTTGTTCTGCTTTTTTTTTGTTATTTGCAATTATATCTGAGACGAATTGCAGGTGATAGTTGAAAGTATGATACGTGTGTACTTAACTTGTCATTGTGATTCGCCGCAGATTGATGAGATGCGAGGTTGCAATTTTTGCGAAACATAATATTTTCCAGACAGTCAGAGAATTACTACCAAGATATCTTTATGGTAGCTGCGAAGGAATGAATTTTCTTTTTCATTATTTTTTCCTGATGAATTAGGCTTGTGATTTTTTTCACATCGAAATTTATTACACAAAAAAGATATTTACAAAAATGATATTATACAATTCGATCGATATATAAAAATAGGTTTTTGTGAGATGATCTTAGTCAGTTTCATTAAGATGTTTATTTTATTATAAAATTGATTTTTTTTATATAGTAATTTTTCATGTTGTGATTCTGTAATATGAAAGGTTACAACCCGTGTTAAAAATACATCCAATTGTTTCGTTTGTATATAAACTATTTATCTTCATCTTTATATACGAAAAAGTCATGGAAATTTGCAATCGGTCAAGTTCTGTTAGAGTCTCTTAAACTTCCTTTAATTAAGTCATTAATACCTAAACAGATATATTTTAATAATTTAGATTAATGTAAATACTATTTGAAGCTGGTTAGCTGAACCAAGTCATTTGAGGTGCGCTAAACATACACTTCCATTCATTTTTCATTATTATGTTAATTCTCGATCGATAGATATATGAACTTTTTTTCTTTCCGTGTATGAAACATGATGTAGCGTGATATATTTATTTTATGTAAAAAAAGCCAGTGTACAGAAATAAAATAAATTCGAATGATAATATTGTTAATTATTATTCGTAATTATTATAATTATCATTAACTTATTTACAATTAAAGAGTTTCAAGTCGCAGCGCTCGTTCGTTTTAATACAGGATTTTTGATTTATAAGCAATTTCAAATTGAAAATTGAAATACTATTTTTTTCTTAAATTTTTAACATTTGAAACAATGAAACAGTATTATTTATGCTAAGAATATTAACAACAATGTTAATAATATTTGATTGTGATATTTGTTGTATATGAATAATTTGTTTTGTTTTACTCAGATCAGTTTTGTCAGAGTTTATTGTTATATCAATGCAAAAGAACAATAGAATGACGAAGAACTATATATTTTTGTATTATGTTTGATAAGTAAGATGGAAACAACATTTCCTATCCACTTGCCAATGATAATCAATGTTTTGATATTAAATATATATTAATCATATCAGTACTTTTTGTTGTACTTGTATCTGATTATTGGTTCAATTTCATTGAAATCATTTCCTAAAATAACTAACTGTGCTACTGAAAGGAACAGATCGAACAGATAAAGTATATATACCTTGTTTTGTTCTTTTATTGTTATTGTATGAAAGAACAAAATCTTTTAAAATAAATCTTATAATTTGTAAGAGATTTTCAGATAACCACAGGTATCTGGCTTTAGTAAAAATAAAAGTTTTAAAATTCTGAAATTCGTCACGCTTAATTTACAAACTACCTGAACCATCGACAATTTCGAATACCAACTTACACATTGTAAAATAAAATTAATAATAATAATAATGTAGGCATTTTAAAGTTGTAGTTTTATTTCATATTTTTTTATGTAAAAAAAACAATTCATATGTGATGTCGTTAATGACCTATAAATGTGAAGCATAATTGGAGCAAATGTCTGATAATTATGTCACACATTATTACCCCTCAATTATGCTCCTATACAAAAACCCTAAATATAGCCATGTAACCTAAAATTCTCAGAATATCATAACCTTTTGAAAATTTCCCATAAAATTCCATAGTTTTGAAACGTTTTGAGATCATACTTTCTAAATAATATAACAATAAATTTTTACATTAATATTTTTTCTTCCACAAATGGAAAAAAACGTGAAATTTTCATAAGTTATCAATTTTTCCAAAAGTTCTAAATCATTCCTTGTCACTAGAAGTGCAGATTCTAAATATCAATTTATTTTAAATGAACATTAAATGATCATTAAATAAACATTAAATAAACGTTTTGTTTAATAGAAAAAACTTAATTTTAATATTATCAGATCATGCAGTCTTGAGTAGTCACAAAAAAATGATTTGTTGACAAAAAACGGGTCAAGGTCAGTAGGTCAAAGAACAATAATTTAATCATAAACAATTAGTAGCAAACAGGAACAACAATATTTACCATGAAACAATGCCAAAAATGAGCGGTCATTTGAATGTTTTTTTTCGCCCCACCAATGCATCCAAGCGTCATCTACTAGAAACGTTTCAAAATACTTCATTCAAATGACAGCTGGCACGCCCTCTAGGCGACGTTTGTTCGGAGAAGCGTGCAGGCACACGGTACGATACACATGCGGTTTCCGAATTCGGGTTGTTGGAGTGTAATTTGATAAATCACTCATCGGCAATAATAGTTACGGCTTGAAGCCGCGTGAATTAATTAGTGTCTGTGTAATCAAGCCCACGAGTGTATTTGGAATTAGCCGGCGCTGTCGAGCTCCTGTGAACTGGTCCAACTGCCGGTGAGTAACGGCGAGTCCTCGTGTCTCGCGCGCCTTGCGGCTTTTGTCACTTCTTTTTCAACCCGGTCGCTGACTTTGTCCCAACACACCCGACCCTTTTGTTCCTCTTCAATTCAAGCAAAACAATTCGATCGATTGTAAAAACTCCGCGTATTAATTGAACTACACGGTCGCAGAGATCATGCCGCATTTTCGTATTAGCCAATATGGACGCATACGCCGATCTCATTCGCAACCGCAATTGCAAGATAAGCTTTGTGTTTACGTGACACCACGGAACAAACCGAGTTGACAATTTTTTCGATCGGTCGGATGACAAATTAAAATTGTCCATTGATCGGTACGACGAAACTTTGGTTGTTATTGTTTTTGCTACCCGCTTCCTCTTCTTCTCTTCCCTTCTTCCTCTCCTCGCCTTCTCAGTTTCCTCAGGCAGTCTTTTCGGTCACTCCAAACAACATCTGCAAATAGATGCGAGATCGTATTTCGCGCTTTTCAAGCTCGCATTTTTTGTGTGTTTCAAATATTTCGAGCGCGATCAAATCTAATTGTTATTTTTGACGCTAAATTCAAACGAGTGATTTGTTTTGGTCTCAGTTGTCAAATTATAAACAACATTTTTTTTTACAGCCGTTTGATTTCTTTTTATAATTATTATTATTATTATTTTGAAATCGATTAAAGAACGTATTTGTTAAAAATTGGAAAGTCGGTTTTTTTTAGTATATTATTTGGTGTGTCTCTAAATTTATCCATGGTAAACAGTAGTTTGTCATTATTGACAGTCTATTATTATTTTTTAAAAATAAAGTTGACAAACTTCAAGTTGTGGAACATTTTTTTTTTCTATTTGTTGTTCACAAGACGAGAAACAGGTTAGGGATTTTTTTAGAGTTCCTTTGAGAAACAAATCTAGTTTGGGAAAAGTTGTAACGTAAAAATTTTGAAATTGAATGACAGCGTAATTAAATACCAGGTCATTACTCAAGTATCTGATAAGGCGCATTTTCTTGTCAAAGTAATACTTTTTGACCATGGACAGTTATTTGAACATTTGTCTTTAAAAAAAAAGTGAAATCTCGCATATTTTTTCACACATTTAAGAAATGAAATTGGACAAAATTGAATAACCGAGAAAGAGTCACATGGCTATGGACAAACTGTAATTTTCGATTTTCATGTCCTGGTCATGACCGGTCCTAATGAAAAAAATTCCCCCGAAGATTAAATCTATTCAATGCCCATTTTTTCTTTACTTTCACTATTTTCTTTTATAATCGTTTTCTGAGAATTCGGAAATATTTCGTTCTTTCCCAGGCATAGGGACATTCATTCAATGTTATCCTATTTCAAAAGAGAAATAAAATTTATCAATAACCTATTTTCTCTTAATGAAAAGTTTGAACGAAGAAGAGTCATAACTGTTTTGAAATTTTTTATACAAAATTATATATATTTATAGATACTCATTTATATATTGGTATTTATATATATAAATACAAAGTAAAATGAATAGTTTCAAAATATTGTTAACAATTTGGTTACTTTGGTTGTTAATATCAAGTTTTGAGACAAATTATTAACTTGTAACCGCTCGGTGCTTATTTCATTGATTTAAATGTACGACATTCCTTGCGCACGTTGAACCAAGAACGCGTTCACTGCCAGTTCTGTGTGATACACCCATGCATACCATCTACGAGGAACTTTTTTCAACTAGCCGGTTTCCTTCGATCCATCTTGATTTAACTGAGGTTGATTTTTTTCAACCTTCATGAACCAACTAGTTAGATGTTCGACAATAAATAAAATTCTAAATTAGCATCAATAAGAATACAAAAAAGAAAAAAAAAAAGAAAAAAGAAAATTTTGTCTAAAGGAAAGGAAAAATAAATAAACAACGGTGTATCTTCTATTTTGCTGTATCGCTGAACTTGACCTGCAGTATTTTCACCTGTTGCAAAGTCTTGCACATTTTAATGTCATTGCATATTCCGATTACAAAGTCGACGCGTGTTCGTTTTCTGTTACGCTAGAAAAATTTAGCATCAACGAAAACTGGTTCTTTCGATTTCTACCCCCCTATCGTACAAGTAAATATGAAAACTTACGCAACTTGAACTCGTGTAAATTAATTTTCCGAGCGACGTAAGTTTGCGTGCTATTTGACAAAGGTAATATTCCTTTTCCCCCTATTTTTATTATCAATTGTTTTCGTAGCAAAATGTAAATGTGAACGAAAATAATTCGAATAAAATCGTATACATTTGGCAATATGGTTGTTGCGAAAGTGCCACGTTTGTATTATAGGCTTTCCAGAGAAGTTCTGCCACGTGCTCCGGTGCTTTTATGCACGATATCTTGTCCGAGCATTGCGCACTCCCACTTGGGATACCTGCTCCCTACCATTTATACCCTCTTGTAACTTCCAGTTGGCCTAAAGTTGCCGGTTGAATTTAACACACGCCTCCATCGTATATCCACTGTGTTTCTCAACCACACACCACAATACATCTCGATCTGGATCCCAAAACCAAACTAGACTTTATTTTTGTTTTTATTTTATTGTTTACGTTGTCTTTTTATTTACCCTGACGTTTGTGGAATATTTTTTATTCGCTGACCTTTTGTCTTGACGTGGTCTAGTGGTTTGAGATCGTTTCTTTTTTCCTTGTTACAAAGCTCAGTCACAATGGTGAGTAGTTATTGAACAAATAACAAGTTTAACCAGATAAATAGTGCGAAATTCAAAAAGTACGTGCAATTAAACGACCGGCGATTGTACGTCGGACACGTTTTGGATTTTTTTACGACAAAGGTGCGAATTTTGCTGCTCGTGTGCCGACCACGTGCTCCGAAATTTAATTGCCATATGTTCTGATTAAGCGCACAGTTGAGCATTGAATGCAGTGCGAAAATTTTTAGCAACATCATCGCTGCGATCGCTCCCAGTCCGCAGTTCCGTTTTGCAATTTTTCGCTCACAATTTCGAGTCACAGATGGTTGCGTGATTCGAGGTTAGGGTCGCGCTTTGCACGCTCGCATAGTTTTAGTTTTTCTTCTCATCTCATCTTTTTGCCTTTCTTTTTATTCCTATTTTGTTTGTACTAATGTTTTATAACAAAATTAATTTTTTTATTTGCATGTAATCTAATTGAAGTGATTGATAATGAGACATTATGATTTTTTTTCTTTTCCCCTATTGTGTGATACTTATTGTATGAAACTATTTTTTGTAGAAAAAATCTTGTTTGAAAAAAAAGTTGGAAATTGTGAAAATGTATGAATTAGTTTTATTTTATTTTTTTTTGTTTGTTCAAAAGGGTAAATGAAGGTTAATTCAAAACTTTCCTACGGACAATTAATACGATAATGAAGTGTTATTAATTAATTAAAATATCGTTCTGCAAATTAACTTCCCCAAAATCATGTAGATTATGTAAGATCTAGATATGGCTTAATCACCAACGATTATTCAAAATGAAATCATTGCAAAAGTATGTAAAAATATGAATTTACATCTTTCATGTTTGCAAAAAGAAAAAAACAGAAAGAAATTATTATACTATTGTTGTAAGAGAATGGAAAGGAAAACGGACATTTTTCGTCTTTTTTACGACTCAAAAATTGACATCGACTTTTTTTATCTTGTTTGCTTCACTGAGCCCTATTTTTTATCTAAGCCCATTTTTAAGCCAAACTAAATGCTGAATTATTAATAAGATATGAGTAAAATACTCGACCTATAAAAAAATTTCAACACCTGACGGTTCAATACTTTTTTTTTTTTTTATTAAATCTATTAAAATATAATTTTACTAATTCTTAAAATGCATAAATTATTTTCATTTATTTTCTTGAGGAAGCACGTGTTCCTTTCAAGCAAACTTTATAATAACTGAAGAGATATTGTACACAACCTTTTTTTTTTTATAAAACGGAAATCAATGTTACATAATTGGCATTCAAATCAGATCCGAACGATTTAAAGTTCAAAACATTGATTTATACCTTTGGCAATTTTAAATTTGACTCTCTTGGAAAAGAAAGGAAAAAAACTTGAATTTTGTCGTTACATCAACATTTGTAACAATTGATTTTACAATATTCATTTTGGTGTTCAGCAACAAATTAAATACAATTAAAATTAAATTAAAAGTTTAATTTAATTGAATTAAAACTCACCTTGTCATTTCCAACAAAGAACGACAAAGAAAATGTGTAAAATCGTCCTTGAAAGAAACAGAAGAAAATTTGCAAAATCAAATTTGAAGTAATAAAAAAACTTGCTAAGTCAGATTTAAAAAGAGAAAGAAAATTAATAACAAAAATGTTCTGTTTTTTGCAGGAATTGTGTCACTCGTCAAAGGCAAGCACAAATCACCGTGGACCGCAAACATGGCAGCGCAATTACGGTTCATTCGTTGGAGTTTGCCAGCGTTTGCATTAATAATCGGCATATTTTGGTACAAACGTCGGCGCGTACAACGCGGTGACCCAGGTGGGAAAAGTATCCAAAGTCGCGATTGTGACCTTACGCTCAGCACAGGCAAGATTCCAGAAGAAGGACTGCCGACACAACCGGAACTCCAAACGGAAATCCCTCAGACAACGAACCCAAGCGTCGACCACGGTCGCAGCATCAACAACTCTCGCAAGAGCAGCGACAGTTTGAACCAGCAAGTTCGCCGGTCTCCACCGCAGCCAATCATCTTCACTAAGAGCGTGGTTGAGCGTCACCACCGCAGCGCGGACTGGGACCAATCGGACGACGACGACGTCATTGAGCAACTGAATCGTACTGATCCGGTTCTCAACAAGAAGACAAACCGCAAAGGCCAGATGGCTGCTAAGAAGCACTGCGAGAGCCCTGAGCAGGGCTCTCTTGAGGCCAATGCTGTGGCTCAAGAGAAGCAGCTCGATGTTCAGGTCGAGCCCCTGGAATTTAAGAAAGAGGTAGTCAAGGACATGGAGATTGCTAAGGAAGATAAGAAGGAGCAAGCTGACGAGGAAAGCAAGGACGAGGAGAAAAAGGAGGAGAAGGAGTTTGAACAGAATGATATCAGGTCACAGGTTGAGGAGAGAGATTCTGCCAATCATAGCCCAGTTTCTGGAGTCCTTGAAGGCAGTGTGACAGATGAAGTTAGAAGCGAGGGAAGCACCGACAGTGGCAAAGGTAAATTCTAAAAAGCATACAAGATGGCGTAGATCTTGAGGTGTACATGTAAATGGTTGAATTCAATTTGACTGATTTGTTTGTTCGTTCGCAGGTGGAAGTATCAAAGGCCACGTGATCAGCAGCAACCAAATCTACTATGATTTTCTCGTGCCAAATACGATTGTAGGAAGACTGATCGGTCGAAGCGGAAACTCTTTGCATCAGATCCGTGCTAAGTCCGGTGCTAGAATCAATATTAAGAAGAAACCGGTTACCAATGACGACTGTATGGTTTGCGTCGTTGAGGGCACCCCTGAAGCCATCCAAAAAGCTCTTGTACAGATTCGCAAAAAGTTTCCTCTCAATTTGTTCCCTAACTTCACTATGGAACAGCTTGTTACTATTCCGAAAGACATGATTGTGCCAGCCCCACTCACACAGCTCATGCTTAGCGAGGGAATCAACAACGATGTCATCGTTTGCAGCATCGTCAGACCCAATCACTTGTTTGTCCAAATTGCCACACACCCCTCCTTCCCTGCCCTGAAAACACTTGAAGATAACATGACACAACTATATAACACCTACGAGTCACCGACTGTTCCGTTGGACCTCGCAAGTACGTGAAAGATTTTGTTTCATCTTTTGTTATTGTATTCGTTTGCCTTCAAGTTGCAAAGATTCTAAATTGAAATTTTATTTTTCTATTTTTACAGAGGATCAGATTGTAGCAGTATATTTGTTAGATAAGTGGATGAGGGCGTTAATTGTAGAACCAGATCCCAAAGGAGAAGAAACCGCGGTTCGTTTGTTGGACCATGGCGGTTACTGGAGTGTCAATCACTCGGCGATGAGACAAATACGCAATGATTATCTTTCGTTGCCTTTCCAGGCTATTGAGGTTTTCCTAGCTAACGTCAAACCAATCAATTGTAAGTATTTTGAATCAAAACTTCTAGACAAACTTGACCGATACAGTTATAAAAATTTGTTAAATCAAACAAATCCTTTGTTTCAGCTGAATGGAATGCACAGGCTTATGAGGTTGTAAGACAGGCATGCACTGTCGTTGGCCAGGCACAAGTAGTTGCTTACATAAATGAAAAGACATACGTTAACGTATTTTTCAGCATACATAAGCATGGAGTAAGTAAAACAAATATAATTGTTTTAAAATTGAAAATGATTTTTCAGAGGAGGATGGTTTTCTAATGAGGCTTATTTTTTGCAGTTAATATCTCTAGCTGACGAATTGATGGTAAGAGGATTCGCCGAGCATGTTTCATTGGAAGAATTGTCAATGGAAAATTCAAAGGAAGATGGATGGTCGCAGGTGTAAATCTAAGTCGAAATACTTATAAATAGTTACTCTCGCGCGGATTTATATATACAGAATGATATGTATATACATATATATAGTTTTTTGCTTACATATATAGATATATATGTATGTATATACACTCATAACCATAAGAGCGAATGTTTTGTGGAAGGATGTGGATTAACAAGGAAACGTCCGATGCAATTATGTCATTTCATCAATAGTTTGGTAATAGATGACACGTGTGTTCCGAATTAGTTCCCAAACTCGGAAAAAGTAACTGCCTTAACAAGCCTGAATATCACGAGCCAATAATCCACGCGTGACCATATTGTAATGATGTAGGTGGATTGAGATAACCATGTTCACAAGTTAAAACAATCGCTTGCTCAATGAATCAAACATTGTATATAACCATGTTCAAACGGACTCGCCTTTTTTGTACAAACACTCAAGTTACGTTCGACTGACTTGAAAACAAATAATTGAGAAACATAACTAGCGAAAATTTGTTTTTTAAATAATGGATTGTCTCTGGATTGATTAGCAATGCCTAATGTCCGGTGAATCGCTATACATTCGAGCGAGAAAAAAGCTTTATTTTGATAACGGTAAATGCTTTTTTTTTCGCACGAGCCAATTTTCGTACTTAGGTTTATGGCACACAATTCAACGATAAGATTCTCCGATTGACGTACATGATGCAATTAGATCTTGCGATTATTTTCTTCGTAACGATTATAATGGAAGTGAAAAAAATTTGATAAGAAAAACAAAACAAAAAATGATAAAATGGAAAATTAATGTACCTAAAATGAAGACCCAATGTGCATTGCTCGTCGTAACGTTTGCATTCGATAATTTTTTTTCTTGCATTTGCAATGTGAATCAATCAGGCTAAAACAGAGATTTATTATAATAATAATTTGTGGTCGAATACTATTTTGTACATTGTGGTTTTTTTGTCGGCTGGTTTGAATTGCATTTCCTATTGTAAATAGTGTAATATTATTCTCTTTTTTCCTTGATTAGATATTATATTTATATGGTGTGTTAAGCGGGTACGCGAACTGCACCGGCTATTATAATTGCCAAGTTTAGTTGATTGCATTTTTAATTTTTATAATAAAGAAATCCGAAAAAAACACCTTAATCAGTAGTTATTAATCAATACTTTTTACTTCGTTTCTTTTGTTGTTAAATGTTCCGATGAACATCTTCCAACTTTACGTCGCATATGACATACATGAAATAATGCATACGTATGTTCTCTGACGCAATATGTGATACGTGTTTCCTATACATGGAAAATGGTTAATAAACAATTATGAGATAATTAGAAATAATTGGATTTATTTGTTTCTCTAGCCTTAACTGCTATTTTAGTATAAATGAATAATAAATATTACAGACTTAAACTTTTCAATGAGAAATCTTCACATTGATTGTTTTGGACGGCGATATCCAAACTCAGCCGAATAGATATAGTATATTTCGTATCAAGGGCGTGAACCCAGAGCGTTGTTTCAAGAGTCAGAGCTCGCCTCGCGAAGTGTCCTTTCGTACCCTTGATACGTAATATACTATACTAATCCCCAATTAAAAAGTGCGATAAACTCCGCTGACATAAAAAACGCTGATAAAAAAACGATGTAGTAAATTCTGCCGAAAAAAAAAAAAAAAAAAATTAAAGGTCGACAAACTCTGCTGAAGGTAACTTTTAGATACTTTCAATAATTTCAGATATTTTTCATCGCACACAATTTTTAAATTGAGTTTAACTCAACTTATAAAAAAAATAATAATAATAAATAAATAAACAGTATAGAAACCAGTTTTTCTGAAAAACTCTGGTTCGTTTTTATAAAAACTGATTCATTTTTATAAAAAAAGCTTCGATTTTCAGTCTGTTTCACATTCTCCCAATGCAGTTGCAAAAATATTCACCTGTCAAATGCAACAGATTATCTCATAATTATCTTCGGCGGAGTTTACCGGTTTCGATTATCTTTTATTTCGGCGGAGTTTACTTAATCATTTTTTTACTGCTATCTGTTTTAAAAGCTTATCACTTCGAGGGAGTTTGCCTCTGGCCTTTATGGTGATATTTTTTTGTGGCAGAGTTTACCTGTCACTTTCCATTATCAGAGAAAATTCGGTGGAGTTGGGAATCTGCCTTTTTGACATTTAATAGTTTTTCTGACGATCAATCCGCAATCTTACATAGTTACCCTGGATCATACAAAAATAATATTTTTTTTTTCTAATTAACATAATAAAAAGTTCAACTAATAATTTGAATAGAATAATGAAGATATTAAATATGAACAAATAAATATAACATATCACTCAATATATCCAGATTGTTAGTATGGTTTCGATAATCATTTCAATATGAAAATTTCTCTCAATAGCATAGTAACGATTATCTTATGATTTAGATAATTATTTAAAAGTACAAATGACTACGATGGATGGTTGGATAGTTTTCGTAAAATTTCATGTAAGGAGAAACACATCTTGCAGCATACACCCTTTTCCAGAACAACAAGGCAGGATATGTGACGCCACCTGTGTGACGCCTCTTCTTTGCGTGCAATATTCGTTACTGCGTCTTCATACTGAAGCACACTTGGGCCACCTCGGCATAAATTAGTATCGTCTACTTTCTTTATCAACTTTCGAAGCTCCTTTACACTGGACACGCTTGTGCTGAACTCGGAACGCAACATATTGTAGAAATAAATCTGCGCGTTCAAATTCTCATACAGAATTAACTGAAATAATTAAAATTGAATTATTGAATTATTCATTATTGATAAAAAATTAATATAAGATAACAAAATGATTTGAAATTACCTGTTTGTAATGCACCGGCGCCAATCTCAAATCATTGGAAATGTAATCAATGATTGAAAAAACAATTGCAGACATTTTATCACCTATGGCGCCCTGTTGTGTACGCCCCATCTCTCATTGGGTAACAAATTACTCAGACTGCTCAAATTCTCGTTATAGAGAATACTGAAAATATCAACTTGGTCCTCCTCCTCATGCGTTTCTTGAAGCATCACTGTGTGCATCTTCTTATCTGCATTATCATCTGTTAAAAGTTTACAATTAAAATTAAACAGTTATATTATTTTCATTGGATTTCCATAACAAATATTTGTATTCTATGGAACTTATTTTTAAAGCATTAAAATATTTATGGTTTTTTAAGGTGGTTTTAGCAAGAAATTTTATTTCTTGATTATTTATACAGTTCCGAATGAAAATGAAAAAAACTAAATTTGCAATAAATTGATATTATCTAAAGGTTCATCTTTCTAAAATCACTTTTAAGCGAAAGAAATCATACCTCCATTGTTTAAAGGATCATCGTCAGAGTCTTCTTCATCGTCATCTTCATCGGGTATTTCTTCTTTGAACGTTATAACCTCTGAAACGAGAAAACACTCTTCACAAAACAATAAAAACTAACCACACTTTCTGCATTTTTTATCTACAATGAAAAAAACGAAATCAAAAAGAAAAAGCGATTTTGATTTACCTGGGTCATTTGCCGACCTATCTGACTGTAACTTATTCGAGTAATTATCATTCTCATTATAATTCAAATCTGATTGGAATCTAACATTCTCATCTGAAAGAAAAAAATTGCTTTTACAATTCAACAGTTTTTAAATTTAAAGACATTTTCTTAAAGACAAGAATAAAAATAAAAGATAATGGTCATTATTCTCAAGATATTACTATTATTTGACGTCGAAGCTTCTTCCACAAGGTACCCTCTTTTATGCGCTGGCATATAATCTTCAGTCCTTTGGTCATAATGCAGAATGGAGGATGCGGTGATCTGGTGGTTCATTGCTTTTCTTTTGCTCAGACTTGAACTGGCCAGCAGGCTGGAAGTTTTTCGAAAACTATGCCCCGTATAAGAGTCCGGGTCAGGTAACTCAAGAAACCTGGCGATTTGTTTTGGCATTCTTGCAAATTTGTTTTTTCCTATCACCTGCACGGTACATTTACCATTCTGATAGTTCAGGAAGAATCGGTTTGTTATAACGTTACTGGGCCTCAAATCCATGTACTTCCGAACAGTTTTAAAAAAGTCACCATCGATTGTAAACGACCTCGTAGTGTTGGCACTCGTACTCGGAACAGTTACAAGATATAGTCCGTTATGATCCTTTATGTCATTCATGGTTACCCGGGTCAATTCGTCACTTCTACAAGCACCACAAACACCGAATATTAACGCCACCTAAAATCAAAAAATATCATTCAGTCCTGTGAATATGTATACAAAAAATATATAATTATATATATAAATATGTATAATAATACACATAAATATTTATTAAAAAATATACAATTCAATTCAATATAAATCAAAAATAAAGACTGATGAATATGAAAAAACTGTCATTACCTTGGTTGCTAAAAACAGAGAGTCAGGTGCTTTTGTCATGAACTCTCTGATCTCTTCCGGTGACAGGTAGTTTGATTGTTTACTTTTGAATCCGTTTGAATTAACTTTAAGAAATTTGATCAGGTGTTTATAACGACCGATACACAAATTGTTGTTTAAAATAATCGTGCTCTTCAACATGGAAAATTTCGCCCACAAAGTAGATGGCTTGTATTTAATTGCTAGTTCATGGAAGTATTCGAGCATCATGGGTTCTGTTATTTTGTCATGCTTTTTATCCTCCTTCCATTGCATGAATGTAACATAAGCTTCGTTGTACTTGCTCTGGGATTTCTCCGGTAACTGCGTTTTGGACAAAAGTGATCCATCATCCAGCAAGTCCGAGGGAATTTCCGGGTCCTCGAAGTCCAAGTTCAAATCCATTTTACACGGTTTTGAGGTTATGTTTCTCTGTGTTACTTTTCTCGTCTCATTTATCACTACACTGAAGCCGTGCTCGCAGCGGCATTATGGTCACTCGAATGAGAGGTTAAGTTTTTATCAGTCCTTTGAATTTTGATTGTTACAATTCGACTGGAGGTGCGTTTACGGCGCTTTCACTCTACGCAATTCAATTCTGCTGGCATCAGACGCTATGCACTACGCTTGAGGGCGTTCGATACCAGTAATGTCCCCTTTCTCTCTCACTGTGTTATTCCCACGGGGTTCTCGCACTCGTCTCGTAATGGCTGCATTTTTGCGCATTTATTTTTTGTTTTGTTGAGCATTAACAACGGCATTTGCAGAATGAGTGCTAAAAATTGTTTTGTGAATTTGTATTTAGACCTGGCACATTGTGTTTTGTGTATGGATTTTTGTGTTGTCTTTTTTTAAATAGTTAACATTTAAATGTAAATTGTTTTGTTGTGAAACTACCTATGGCCACTTTTAAAAATATTTTTTTATGTGTTCAATTTAAATGTGGGACTGAAAAAAACAATTTGAATAGATAAAATGAACAGTGTATTACACATATGTGCGCACATTAATCATGTCCTTACGTGCATCCCCTCCTTTTTCTAGAAAAAGTAACACACCCATCTGTTTTTTCTGGTAGGGAAATTTATCACAATGAAAATAAAGAGATAGGGATAAAAAAATACCCCTCTTGAGAATAAAGAGCGTTTCTCTCACTCTGTTAGTGAGTTATAAAATTTCAGGTTATGCGACTTTATGGAAAGTAAGTAATTTGTATCATGGGAAATAAAATCGATTATTCCTAACGTGAACGGATGCCGTATATATACTTTTGATGCTGTTTTGTGCGGTAAAGCCACTTTTCATCACACTAGAAATAATTTTCGAAAATTATTTACAAGGGAAATTATATATTTTGGTATTAACAAATTTGAAATACTTAAATATTTATATTAAATATTACTCCATGCTCTTTTATTCAAATATTGTTGTGACAAATTTGTACTACATTTTTATTCCAACCTGCGGAGGTAAGTTTTTAGGCCCAAGACGCCAATTTTGGGACCATAAAACCACTTCTCAGGCTAAAAACAACCTCTTTGCGACCTTTGAATTTTGCGCTGAAAATTGTTTCAAGTAAAATACGCGTTGTGAATATATAATTCCATATAAATAATTTTAGTCGATTCTGTGGAGATCTATTTTGGGTTTTTTTGGCGCCAATTTTTGGGCCATGAAAACATATGGAAGAACCTACAATGCTGAAACTACAATGGGAGAACATTAGGTTTATTTAAAAATGAACCATGAACTTTTTAAGTATATAAATATAAATCCAATTTTATTTTGACTTTCGCAATAATTAATTTGTCAAAATATTCAAATGAAAAAATGAATGTCTTTGATTTTGGATCTGACTTTTTGGTATTTTTCTATAATAATTCACTGATGGAAAATGATTTTTTTTTAAATCTGGTTTCTTTATTTCTAATTTATTCCACTTTAATTTTTGTACGATACGAGCAAAGCATTGAAATAAACATAAGATGTGTTCACAATCTGAAAAAAGAAAACATGAGAAACCCACTTTCAAAAAATTTTGAAAAATATGTAAAAATATACATCACCGATAAGAAAAATTCCATTGAAAAGTCGCAAACCCAGATACATGGCACTGCGCAAGGTTTTTCAGAAACAACTTGAAAAATATTCAACATTCGTTTATTGCCAGTTGACCATAAAATCCACGAAGATTTATAACTTAAAAATGATTTTGAAAAATTGAAAAAATTATCCTTTTAAATGAATATAAACATTCTTTCATGATTTAACAACAATTTAACAAAAATTAGACAATTTTGATTCGACATCTTAATAGTAACAACTAAATTAAATTCACCCTGCGAAACGAATTTCCACTGAATCACTTTTCAAATTTTCTCCAGTGGCACATCCTTGAAAAATAATAATCAAGGTAAAAACGAATAGAGGTATCAATTTAGTCATGTGTGACAAATCATCAAGTTTCAAATAGATCTGTAAAATAATTTGAATTTTTTCATTACATAATTTATTTGAATATTTTTTATTTTTGATCCTTTCAAAATAGTTTTTTTGTTTAAGGCTAAGAGCGACGTTTCAAGACAAAGATGAAGGATCAAATCGTCGTCCAAAAACGATGCTCTTAGCCTAAGCAGTTGAAAGCTGTAATCTTGTAATTTCTGCTTTGAAATTACAGGGAGAAATAAAAACTAAATCCCACTTAACAAAACGCGCAAAAGCTTTGTTTCGAAATAGAAATTCTCATCCTACTTAGTAACGCCGGTAAAATAAAAGTATATTAACTTTCTTAATGTACATACATTAGGTTTATACATAAACGTAGTAGTTTTTTATGTATGTTTGTATATATAGTCAAGTAGTACATTTAGAGTAGTATATAAACAGTACATTTACAGTTTGTGCGTACATTTTTAATTTATTAATTAAAAAATCTCGTGTGTGAAAAATTACTATCCTTTCGAGAGTTTGCATATTTGATATATTTATATTTTGAGATAAAACAAACATACTCACGGCATAAATGAGTAAAGACAAACCAACAGTATTGCAAAATACACCAGTATTACTTTGTAGAGATGTAAATTTCATGAAAATTCGTACAAATCTTCATATTAACAGACAAAAAGATAAAAATATACATATTTCATGTTGTATTATGATATGAATTATTATATAACATCTTTTTGAACAGGAACTAGGGTGCGAATTTGTGAGTAAATGATTAACCTATTTCAAATTTGTATACATATTTCTATTTTTGTTATCATAGATCATAAAATGCGCAACCTGAACCATAGAAAATAAATGTAATGTTTGGTTTAGTTTTCGGCCCTAGGGCATACAACGATTTCTGACCCTAGAGCCAAAAATACTCACATCCGATAAACTAAAAATTGCATTTTAAGACCCGAGAAGACAAACATGATGTCAATATTTATGCGTAGTTAATACTGAATGTACATTTTACAAATAAACAAAAAAAGTGGTTTTATTAGGAGCTGCATCATTTTCATCACTGATTTATTACCAAGGAGTTCAACTTATACACGGGTAGAAAAAATCAGTATGCAAAACAATAAATTTTTCGATCCAAGTAAAAAAGTTTTGATATTACTGAGGATATCATCATCAGCCAGAAATTATAAGAAATGTCAGTAAAAATTTCTATCTGTGTTTAATTACCCCCAGATTTTGCTTCTTCGGACGGTATTTTTTATCACATGATGAAGTGAAATGTCGATGATGATGAAACTGGTCGATGAAATGCATGAAATAGGGTAAATAATAATTTATATAAAAATATATGTGACATATATGATATTCATGCATAACACATATGAATCCCTGATGAAAAAATCTTTTAGAAACTTATAAAACCATACAGAATCATGGACAAAAATCGCATAGAAACCGATTATTTAAGATTCAAAATGGAATAAAATATTGAAACTATATAGGTAATAATAAATAGGTATTTGCGGATGAATGCTATCAAATACTAATAAAAATTTATGTAAGTTCTGGACAAAAACCGCAAATATATACTTATAGATACATATAAAAACTGTTTATTTGTATTTAATGAACTTTTTTTAACAGGAATGACATATGTGAACACAAATAAATATTTAGCTTTACCTGGAAAAATATAAAATTAGCGACAGACGCTGTCAAAAATATAATACTAGACTTTTTGTTAATAAATCATAAAAATTATCGCTAAACAAATTTAATTTAAAAATCAACTAAAAAATATCAAATTCGAATGACAACCAACTTGTAAAATTAAAAATTACTATAAAAATAATATAAAGAGAATCAAATAGAATATTCTTTTTTTGAGTGCTGCACATCCACAAAACAAACGATATTGGACTGAATATATTAGAATGACAACTATTGATGACATGTGATTTTATTCATTTTGCAAGTGTAGAATATAAAATGAACTCTATAAAACAGTGATGAAAAATATAAAGAGTAACAACTACAATTTAATAATTCTTATATTCTAAACAAAATTTGATCGTGAATTTTTTTGGTATTTTGTATGTTATTTGTATATCAGTCAGTTCGATGTTTGATAGGATGGTGACGCTATTCAGAAATATGATGCAAGTCAGCACTAACTTTACGGAATCTAGGTGTTTTTTCAAACAGTGTTTCATGTCACATGTTACGTATTCGCCATAAGATTTTGATTTTCCCGAATGGTTTTTTCCAATATGTTCTAAATTGTATCTGAAAAAAGTACAATCAATTGTTG
Organism: Trissolcus basalis; assembly: GCA_025266255.1. Taxonomy (NCBI): domain Eukaryota; kingdom Metazoa; phylum Arthropoda; class Insecta; order Hymenoptera; family Scelionidae; genus Trissolcus; species Trissolcus basalis. The sequence goes on from JAAMPD010000912.1 coordinate 25,594, forward strand.
TTGAAAAATTCTATACATTTTATCAACGTATAAATGATCACCATTAAAGAGTGTTTAAAAGTGACTTTCAATTTGTTTCAATTAAAATGAATTTAAAAGAATGAAATTAAAATTCGAAAGTAAATAAATATAATCGTACTGTAGTAAATTGAATTTGGCGCAGGCATGAAAAACTAAAACAAGAATCTCGTTAAACAAAACTTGGTAATAAAATATGCCAATGATCGTTCCTATAATACAATAAATGTAATTTCGCCAAAAAACGTATTTTCTGGGATATATAAATTCTATATCAAAAATATGTGTATGAGGACGAGTTTCATTCAACGGTATGATATAATCTAAAATTTGAGACGTAAAGGGTGTTATGCAAAATAATATTAGTGATCCGACAAACAGTCCTGAAATTCACAACACTTAATAAATATTTTCAAGTGAACTAAAAAAAATTTATTGAAATTTACCCCTGAAGAGGTTCATAACTTTATGACCACGTATTAATACTGCTTGGAAAATGTTCCGTTCCTGTTGATTTCTACATGTTTTCCAGTCCAAATTGATAGTGTCATGCAGTTTTGCAAGCTGCAAAAAATATTATATCTTTTTCACTACTTAAATTAAAAACCCAAATTGTTCACCCACCTCATTGCTTTTAAGTACGTTTATAAAAAAAATTACAAACAAAAATAGTGTCCCGATCAAAAATATTGCATTGGGAGCAACATTTTCAAACTCCCTCCAATGATGCAGAAAGTATTTTGCCTGAATATTCAATGCAATTATTTTCATAATAAAAACATTCTTTATTAATTTATCATTTATTATTTATTTTATATATTTATACCTGAGTTGGTATTATTGCAATACTTGCGCTTAAATGAACCGCCCAAATACATAACTTAATGATTATATTTTGATTTGTCCAAAAGCCTGCAAACTCTAGAGTACGCTTGTAATTTATATAATAGCGAGTGTCAAAAATACCGTTGTCTCTTTTTTTCCAAAATATTTTTGCTCCATGGTATTGTAATTTTTTATTTAAAAACTTCATTTTCTGGTAGTTTCAAAAGAATTAGTATATTATGCATCAAGGGAGAAAAACAAAAATCATTTCCAGGATCGAGTGCTGGTCACTTCACAGGTGGTAATGATTTTTGTTTCTCCCATGTTGCATACCATATTTTTCATCACTGGTGTAGCGAGAGTTCGGCTGTTTTATTCCCATGGGCCGTGTTTTATTCCTTAGGGGGCGCCACTATAGGGAATAAAATTGCGAACTTACACCAGTGATGAAAAATCGATACATTTTCGAAATAAAATTATAAAAACACCATTATATATACAATCATATATAATTTAATGTACTAACTATGTTTATTGTAATGAAAAATGAAGAAATAAAGGAAGAATACCATTTGACAAATACATTGTGAATAGTTGTAAAATTTTACCTATAAAAGACTATTGTTTTTAAGAAGTACTCTAACTAGCAGAAGTTCCTTTCATAGTTTATGTTCTACCACTCTTGTAAAGAATATGTAATGTATTACAGGACGTACTTACTGCACCAATCAATAAATATTCTTTATTAATACCTTTGTAGTTTGAATAGCGCAAGGTGCATATTACAAGTCATTTACAATTATTTAACTTTAAAAGATGATTTCAAAAAATTAATTTGAATTCAATTTTATAATTCTTCTTATCTTATTCTTATCATTAACTTATTTAAAATGCACCCAGTAGAGAAGTTAAAAGTCGCTTACATTATGAGTTAAAAAAATATTATATAGGAAGAGCAAATTGTATTTCTTATTAGGATTCAGTACTTCAGAATGGTTCAAGATGTTGAATATAATAATTAGAAGAAATGAACCGTTTCTGTTCAAAGTTCTAAATTCTAAGTAATGTATAATAATGTTGTATTTTTTGTGCACAATATTTGAGTTGCGACAGAAAATCGTCAGTCTGCAAGTACAATTCCGAGTTGGGAATAATAATTGCTAAACCACACAAGGAACATCTGTTACTGATGTTCACGGATTATTAGACGTAAAATTAGTTATATAGCTGTTTGCTCCTTTTGAGGAAAAACCGTTTTATTCGCTGTCGGTTGAAATTCGTTTGCTTTACAAATTGTGTGCTGTTGTTTTAGATATTGTTATTAAACATTACGCATTATCTAAGAAAATAATTAATTAATAATAAATGATTGTTGAATCATTCTGTAATCTCGTCTTTTTCGTCAAAAAATGATTTTTTTGATGAACAATGTCGAAATTTTTTTACATTTTATCTTCGAAGCAAGATTCTTTGACATGATTATTTTTTGCTGTTTTAAAAGAAAAAATTTTCAAAAAAAATTCAAATGAAGATTTTGTATCGTGGTGTTTGCTGAAAGTCCAAGTTCTTCATACTATTTATCCATATAATAATTTTCTCAGAAGTTGAATTCAAAAACTTTTGTGTTTCGGACTGTTGCAGATTCATGAAAAAAACTACGATCACTTCATTTCTTCTTAGTTTTGTTAGTTTCGTATCTATTGACACTGCATGATACATTGTAATTAAAATTGCACTTTCCATTACAGGTATACGTCATCCTTTGTCTTCCAACGTCAATTTTTGTTTTTGATAATCTGTGACACTTTTTTAAAGTGCAATTTATAATTTGAATAAAAATTTAACCAAATTAAGACATCAGCTGTAAATTCGATGAAAATAGAATTTTCAACATTTTAGAAAAATCATTAACAATTTTATTAATAATATATCGTTTGCTAACATGATCGATTAACTCTTCATTTATAAAAAGTACCTAATGCGAGATAAATAACAATGTGAGATAATTCGTTTAAAATTTTTTTTTTTTTGGACTTTGGATCATAGGACGTTACGCGGAGCATTTAACAAAAATACATTGCGGATGATTCGGCTGAAATAATATAGATCACTTCATAAAAAAATGTTAAACGTCTTTTTGTTATAAGAAAATGTACATAACAGTTTTAGAAATATTTCATGCAAATTTTTACCATAAAAATATTTTTATTAGCCAAGTAACTTTTTATTGAACTTTTTATATGATACATCTTTATAAAAACTATTGGTACTTGTATACAAACACGAGAATTTTTTAAGATATTTGATTGCAGAAAATTTTATATGGTATTTCATGAACCATTTTATGGGATAGTATGTAAAACCATTAATTTTGAAATATCAGTAATGATAGAACGTATACATAAATGCTAAAAAGATGTTATCATGAACAGTTAAAGTTTATTAATTAAAAAGAAGTGCTTCCATTTAACGATTTCCTTGACACTTTACCAAGTACTCTCTGGGTCACTGCATGGAACATTTTTTGAAACAAGAATTTTTGGTTTTACTTGACGGGGCTTTTTGAATTACACTTTCTAAGGTACTTGATCAAGCACTACATAATATAATCATTTAATCGTCACAAAATCAAGACACACTTTACAGAACATTCTGTAGGACATTTCATAGACCATTTCAAATTTTTCAGTTCATTTCATCAAGTCATAATTCATTTTGTATCAATATTATGAATGACCATTTTTAAAGACGAACTCTGACACTACGCAAGGTGCTCGAGGCAAAGCCAAAGACCTTGAGAGATTGACACAATATGAACAATTTTTTGTTATAGTTTCGTAGTACCATCACTTTTCATGATATATATAGAGAATTTCTCGGTTTTGCTCCATATGGTTTATTAGTTGGCTTCAGTGAAGACATAAAGTCGAAGATATTGCATACACTGATTGTACAAATTGACACAAGATCTGACATAATACTGTCATATGGGCCTCAGGCAAACTTCACAGAAAGTTCAAACAAGACCCTGGAACAGATAATAGTTGCGATTGTCAAGGAATTTCTCGTGCTGAGTTGAAATTTGCCATAACTTCTGTAGTAAACAGTTCAACCGGATTCTCATCAGTGTCTGCGGAAATTGCTTGGCGTTACAGCAGTTACAGCAGAGAGAAGGGTCGGGTTAAAGGACCAACCTGTTAGTCTAGTCGACTGGATAGATTGCATACATCGAATTTGCAGTCAGTTAGATTAATTATTACAATAGGAGCAAAAAATATCTAGACTCCAGAGTCGATTATTGTAACTGGAGAATTAATAAAATCAGTGAGGTAATTTCATTGGAGAGTCGTACATTGCACATTTAAAATTGTTTTCAGGTATATCTAACTCCAACCAGAGAGACAAGTACGATATTTATAGTAGGTTGAAGTAGAAGAGGAAACTTCAACATCTTCAAGTCCTTTAAGAATCTGATGTGAAAGCCATCTCTGAAACTTTATCTCTAAGCGAGTTTTCGACAAGATTAAAAAAATTGTAAATTAGAATATGCCTCTTCCGTTTGAGTCAACATCGTGAAGATGAAAAAACCAGATTGGCCCAAAAAGAAGAAACGAGGACGTTCACTTCGTTAGACCAACGATCTCTAAAATCCCTTCAATCCTGAAATGTAGTCCAACCGAGGAGAGGACTACATGTCATATAAAATATACCAATTTATGATCAAGTACAGAAATACGGATCAATAGACTGTCACATATCTTTATTGTATACATTTATAGAAATTTCAAATTTGATGTCAAGATGTTGTTCAGATGTGGAAAAATTATCTTCGTGTCAACGAGCTTTATTTTTAATTTCATTTGTGTTTCTATCGATCAGAAGCAAATGGGTACGACATTTTTTTACCATTTTTTTGTCACCATTCGAAGACGTTTATTGCTTTTCAATCTATAAGAAAAATTCACGGGAAATAATTAACTTTCTGTATATGAGTTATTTTTATACACAAGCAAGTTCAGTTCTTTTTACGATCGTAGTTTCTTCTCATCTGATTTAATTCGTAACTGAAAATCTATTTTTTTTACAATTCCAATTTTTTCTTTGATTCACAGCTTGTATAATTCAGAGGTTTTTATGCCGTAAAAGGCTTTTCCTCTCGGAGGAATAAATATATATTTTCGTTTCCTCCAATCAACGCGTAATTATTTCAAATCCCATCCCTTATATGAAACGTCAGCCAGTTTCTGGTTGATCAGTGGTGAACGCAATCAGGTTTGTGAAATTGAAAAAGGTTGTATGAAATGTTTCCGTTTCAACGCTAATCCGATCGATTATGTGATGGATGACTTACCAGCATCCCGAGTGCATGTTACACAGGAAAACCAAATTTACAAGAATTGCATACCGCAAGAATGAACATTGCAAATCTTTGTTTTTGCAAAATCGACAAAAAACTCTGGAAAATACGATAAAGATGAAAACATTTTCTACGTTGCACATACAAATCACATTACATAATGAACGAGATTGAATTTGTATGCATTTTTTTTCGAAATAAGAGAAATTAAAAGGCAAATCTTAATTTGTATGAATAATATTTTTTTTGTTATATTTTGATTATTTTATTTTGTATAAAAAGCATTCCAATTTTCCCACGACAAAACAGGTTGCACAATATCTGTTGCTGATATCGACCAACATTCATTCCTTATCGTCATAAGGAAAAAATTTTACCGACAGTATGAAAAAGTAACCACCGACATACGGTACAAGCTTGTAATGACTCAGAAGAAATGATACGAATGAAATATTCACAAACATGATAAAAATGTTAGTAAAAATATAGATAAGGTAATTACTTTTTCTACTAAAATGTATGAAAAAATAATTAAAACATAATTTTGTACTAAAATATATGATTGTGAAGTTTAGTGATCATTCAAGCTGAACTTTAATATTTTATGTGACAAATGTTTCAACAAAAAGAATTTTATATAAAAAATATTGAAAAATCAATTTTTCTTACAGTTATAGTTGGGTAAGAAAATCGAAGTACAAGTACATAGCCTCAAATTTTACTTATAACATAGTTTTTATTGTACTCTTTCTCTGTCTTCAACATAATCAAATCGCACATCGTTACAGATATAACAGATTATTGCCCAAAGACATATCATTGTGATACACATTAAGATAAAGAATCATGCAACGAATTCTCAATGATCTTAAACAGTATGCCTATCATATGGTTCAAGAACATTTACTTGTACGAGAGCACGAAAATATTGATTATCATTTATATTTTCGAATGAGCTTGATCATACAGTAATGCATCATATACATGTCACTCTTTCACATTATATTATTACAGTCAGCCTTGCGCAACTCTCATTAAATGTTTTTTTTATACAAGTTAAACTTTTTCCAGTGAACAATTAGAGCGATAAAGACGCTGTCAACTCACACCTTAAGTGTACACTTAATCTATACAATGCAATAAATTCGTCTGTGAAAAACCAAAAGGAAAAAAAGAAAGGCGAGTCAAAAACAGCGTCTGAATCGTTTTTCGGTTGCCCAAGGTTGGCTATGGTGCAGGTACTAGAGAAGAACGGGGGGGATCGGGGTTTTGAACACTTCAACTTCGGGTCCGCGGACAATACTAAAACCTCTACCCTTTCGTTTTTATACAATTAAAAAAATGATGTCTCGGTAATACATCAGCATAGAGGGGTTAATACAAATCGACGTTGAGTCACCTTAAAACAACGAATTGACAAAGTCTTGTTTGGTCCAAAGATAACGGGCAAATGAGATAAACTTCAGCGGACCCTGTTTTGGCACGAGCGACAAGAAACAACGGACATCAAACATCAGATGAAGATTCTTCCACGCGGCTCGTCGTTTTTTTGTTCTTTCGTGCTTTTAGGGTTTGTTTGTGAGTTTGCTAAGACGAGATGTCAGGAAACTCGGGCTCAACGAGCGACTCGTCTCGTGTTCCGAGCTAGACCTAACGAGAGCGCTGCTCTTTGAATCGGCCAGTCTTGTGCTGCTTGTTGGTGAAGAATGCGATTTACCAACAGGACGGTCGGAATGACAAGGACTTAATAGTTCGTTAGTGCAAGTGCCCTCTCCAGGAAGGGTGCTTATGTCGCGGCCTCTGTGTGCGTCATCAGAGCTGATGTTTACATCCACAGGGATTGTCAGTGTTTTCACAAGGTTGTCATAGTTTGGGGGTCGCTGACCACGAAGCGTAGTGCCGAGCTCGCTCAAAGGAATTCCCACCTTGTGGGTAGCCCAAACGTCGTAATTGGGGCCGTAAGTGGAGCCGCGAGGCTGTGTGGATTTCAATCTTAACGAATCTTCCATGGAGTGCCACCTGTGCGGTTGAAATGTCGAGGTCCCCACCGCGGCTGAAATGGCCCCTAGACTTTTGGCTGGTACTATCCGGTGTGGAAAACGAGGCGACCCGCGAATTTTTTCCCTGGATGAATGGTGACTGGACGTATCTGCAAACAAATTTCAATCATTCAATAACAGTTTCAAGATTCATGATTAAAGCTTCAATTTTTGCCAGTAGTATAGAATGGATGGATCAGATAAATATTTGATCAATAATTTTCATTTTGAATAACAAAAGCATTTTAATAATTTGCAACTTTTCAACTTTCAAACTTTTTAATTTTTTATTGCTGAAGATTTTGTATTACTTTTGGAAAAATGTTTAGTAATTAAAACGATGTAATCAAATTTACATTGAAGGATGAAAGTTGTTAAATTTAGACCTGTTTGGACGAATGGTTCAAGTTATTTCACTAGTTCACTATTCAAGTTATTTTCACCCCAGGGTAATTGCCACGCTTCAAATTACTGTTTCGAGTTTCACAAATCATATGGTTTTGTTCAATATTGTAAATCATTATTCAGGAATGAAATTTGTATGTGAAATTTGCACAAATATGTTACTATACATTTTTTAACAATTTTATCATTATTCTGGGTGGCGATTTTATTTCCGTATCTCCCATACCCCAGTTGACATTATCTTTATTTGTATACTAGAAGGCTACCGCGCGCTTCGCGCGCGGCTTCCGAAGATTGGTTAAGGAATATATCTCAAGTTAGATTAGTTTTGTTTTCATACTTTATTATTTTTTTGGTAGTATAAAATTAATTATCGAT